>BQMF02000559.1:0-249780 GCA_027922465.2 Turritopsis dohrnii | reverse complement strand
TTGTATCTTTGTATCGATGGCATTTTGATGTGATTTATTTTGGAGACGCATCCAGAAACCATGTATAGAGTGGACAAAAGTAAAAAGTGAACATAAAAATTAAACTTGAGTGTATTGAGGTTCGATCTTCCACAAAAGAAAATATAGATTACCAATAATTGCACACACAAGTAAAAACAACCTATGAAGACAATACATTATAATAACAGCGAGAGAAGGTTCTCTTAAAATAATGTTTGGGATGAAGAACTTATTCAAATCTATGGATTGATTCATTATTGTTTTTCGAATCAAAATGTACTAGATTGAGAGGTTCACTGTTCATTAGATGTGTGTCTATTTCAATAGCTGACTCTGTTATAAAAAAGGTCCCGTTGACACACAAAAAAATAAAATAGTTTCAAGAAGGTTTTTGTTATGTTTTTTTGGTTCTTCAACCTATTTTCAGAACAACATAAGTTTTTCATGACTGTGTCTCGAAATCTTCAAAAATCGAGAACTTTCTTAATGGGGTAACAAATTATTTTGTCAGTGGGAATTTTTTCTATTCAAGTTTATGGATCTTTAAAAGATCACAAAGGTTTTGTTTAAGCATTGTTTTATTTCAGTTCAAAGCTTAGAAACAACTTAATGGAAAAAGTAAGGCAAAAAACCTTTCCGGAAAGAATTATGTTAAAAAAATCGTTTTAAACAGTGCTCTCTAAGTTTATTCCGACCGACAACAAAGTCGAATCAAAAAAGTTCTTCGTAGCTAAGTGAAGGACAACTACCAAATGTTTATGTTTCTAAAGTATCGATGTATATAAGAAAGATTATCATTTTCACTTGAAATACCTAATTTTGGTTTGTAATTGCCTGGAATAGCGATTTATTTTAAATGATTCCGTCCGACAAAAATAGACAAAACGTTTCTTCATCTCCAGCCACCTCCAGAACATCAAAAAAGTTCTTATTCCCTTCTCCTAATTTCTTTCCAATTTACTTAATTTAAAATTCAACAGAATTCTCACGGCACTTGCATACTTCCAATAACAAATAATCATTCAACCATTTATTGTTAAATGGAAAAATAGTTTTCGTACCACTACCAAAGCCTCCGCCATTTAGCGCGCGTGGGTAAACCACAGGTGTCTTTCCTAGTTTTGTCATCGTTTTATTTGTTTTGTATTTTGTATTTCGTATTTGCAATGCAGCGACTTCAAAACATTCGTGATTCGAATGTTCACAATTTTGAAATTTGTGGTCATGAATTATCAGAACATGGTCACAAGTCTTCATACAATATAAGATGAACAGTTGATGCAATGTCCTGGTATATGTCATTGTTTCTTTGAGTAGACTTACAAATTGAAGTATTTTTTCTGCTATACCCTTTCTTTTATATGTCAGTGTTGTTTTTTTTTCAAATGGCGAAAAGTGGTCCTTTCAAATTTCCAAAAAACAGTTTTTTGGGGATTAAATGACCATTTTTAGGAATTTTGCCAGAAAAATTGAGAAAAGAAGTATATTATCATTCTGCAGATATTGTAATTGCTTTAAGGAGCGCACTGGAAAGGGTTATTCCAGAATCAACGAATCTATCATTATTTGTATAGAGAAGGCAATAAAAAGATTTCGTGAGTCTAAGTATGCTAGTGTTACCCAAGGATAGTTGAATTTCAGTTCAGTTTTAAATTAGTGAAAAAAACCTTTTAAAATGGGTCTTCGTCTTAGCTATGTGCTACGAAATTACTTGGCAAAATAATTCCAAGAAAAGGGGAGCCATAGGATGAAAAATTCCATTTTTATGTTGACGAAAGATTGTTATGGAACAACGAATACTAAAGCATATTACAATAGAAACTCAACGAAACATAATCCTAGTGATACAAATCAATGAAAGTAAAGCATTGTCTTTGTCATGAAACAATTATTCCTATTTTGAAGTCGAAGTGCGCATAGGAAGGGAAATTCCATTACGAAATCAAATTAGAATTTTTATTTTTTTTAAATTTGATAGAGTAAAACTATCTTGATAATGAATGAAAAACACTAGATTAATGATTCAAAAAGAGGCTCTCTGCTTTAAACCTGAAATCTGAGAGGGGGCAACAAAAGATGGAATATTTCATATGAGAGCATTCAAATTTTAACAAATACTAATAGTGTGAAAATTTGCTTCAATGAGCTAAAATGTAAGTTTTTAAAAAATCTAAGATATAAAAGATAACTTACATCTTAGCTTTTTGAATCAAAGCATTATAGATATTTGTATCTAACAACATGTTGTCATCAATTTCAACATACGTATCATGCACCTCATCTGATGTAATAAGAACAATCATTGGTAATAATTCAAATTTTTTGAAACCAATGTTTCTAGAACGGGCAGGTTTAAGGTAATCTCCTTTGAAATATTTTGAGCATGGCATTATTGTATGATCCCATGTATCGTGAAGTGTTTCAACTGAAACCCCCTTATCAGTTACTTTCAAAAAGAAAAGTGGTTCGGCGGTGGCGCCAGTAATGACAGTGACGTAGAAAGGTATGTCGACGAAGTCAAAAACCTGCTCCTCTCGATTTTCATCAAACTCCTCATCCTCCAGATATTGAAAAAATTCTGAACAAAAAATTCCATTTCAGGACTAAAATTGGAAAATTCCTTCCTAAATGCTCATTCTGTCATTTTCTTTGTTTCTTGAAACAAATAAATACTCTAGTAACAAAAAAAACAAGATCACCCAAGGATTAAATTTCATAAATGCTGGTATTAAAAAAAACAAGAAGCCTCATGGCTTGAACAATTTCCGCATCCGGCTTAGAGGAAATTGCTTGAGCCTAATTTTCAAGATGTCTGAAGGACTATGCATTCTTTTTGTGTTGTTTATGTGAGAACGGGTCTATCACAATTCCCAAAGTATCACTTATGGTCCACATGGAGAATAAAATGATATTTGCTAGAAGTGTACCAAAATCATTTGAAAAAAGAAGCTGTATGGATTGAAGACTTTTACAATTGTATTTATCTCAACACTATTAAATCTGTTACAACCAAATGATTTAAAATAGGTCAAACCTGTTAAAAAACTGAAAACCTTGTTTATTTATGATCAAATCTGCAAAGGTAACAGCCAATTTAGTATCAGGACCTTCAAATTGCTCTTTGTGCAAACCTTTCAAATTTTGTTCATAATTTGGATTAGTAGGAGCAGGAAAAACTTGGGCATTTCAAAGATTTTAATCCATAACAGTTAACAGGATTACAAGAAGATAAGAATTATAATGGATATAACTTAAATCAACATAACACAATATGAATCTATTCCTACTAAACGTGCCAGTGGCGGCTGGGATCTAGAGGTAAGTCGCAACTTGTGTGGGAGAGTGTTAGCAATTCAAACATAAAAAAACGTTCAAATAATCCCATTGATAATATAAATTGAATTCACAAAATTGTATTAATGCACTTCTCAGCAAGTTAGAAATACAGTACAACCCCGTTAAGTCAGACACCGTTTAAGTCGGAGTTTTGTTTAAGTTGGACTAAAACCTTGTGCCCCTCAAACTAAATAAGCAGAATCTGACTTAAGATGAAGTTCAGATAAGTCAGACTCCCATTAAATCAGACCGACTTTTTCGGACCCTTGGGAGTCGGACTCTAAATCTGCCATTGTACGCATATTACCATTTTTCTGAATCTTTTCATGGTACTTATAAGTGCACGGAAAGACAAATGACACAATAAAACTGTTAGGATCTGTATCGCAATGTTCTTTTCAAACATGATATATTGCGTCCTAGAACATATTACACTCCAAATTTTTAAAAGGCTTTACTGACCTCATTGTATGTTATATATTAGTTGGATTCTAGTCATCATCCAAGGTTTTTTATAATAATATCCCCAACTATCATTGTGCATCCATCGAATGATTCGCCGTCGAAAAAAATCATGATTATTTCGAACAATGTCATTTTTTTCAATGTTAATTTAACACTACTCAGTCTCACACAGTGATAACTTGACCGAGAATTGTAAAGAGACTAACAATTTGATACAGTCTGGAATTCCCCAAACTACTCTTTTCTTTAATTTATTAAACTTCATTTCAACCACTTTTCAATTCACTATGATGTTTCGTGCCAGAAAAACAGTTTTATTAGACATAATCGTCCGCCAATATCTTGTGCATGATGTTTATACTTTCAGTATGTATCAGTATATAGACAGTTTGTGTCAATTCATTCACAAGTGAAGTAATTGTGCATCATTCTATTACAATTTCATTAGTTTACTTTTTTTCAACATCTTCAACTTTCATTGTAATATTTATTAAATGAAACGCGCATGTTTCATTCATTTTATTGATAAGACATATTCACCAATAATGTTGATACTACATACATTTCTACTGTGATACTGATGGTTTTTTCTTAGCACAGTTTTGTTTCTTATCAAGCCTTCATCTTCTTATTCAAGAATTTTTCCCACAGCCAGCTAAACATCAATATTTTCTCTATAAGTAATGTTCTCATGATAATATTTCGATTCCAATAGTAGATAAAGACAGGAAAGAAGTCTTAAATTTCTCCTTCAAAGCTTCTACGAAGTTACTTGTACTTCTCTGCAGAACTTCCTCAAAACAGTTGAAAAACGTTTCACGTGCTCTGTATGCATATTTACGGACTTGATAATAAAAATTTTAAGGATTGCATTAAGAAGTTTTCTAAAATAACTTTTAAAAATATTTCAAAAGTATAAAAAAATAAATATTTTTATGAAATAATATCGAAAATGGCCTTTTTGTATTACATTTAGCATAGAGTTTTGGGTCTACCATTAACTATTCTAAATAAACAAACAATCCGAAATCCGAACGGACTTTCCGAAAACGTCAGAAACTGTTACACAGATAGATAGAATGTGTAAACCAAACAATTTCCTACGCTTAAAAGCGCGGAAATTGAACAATAAAACAGGCTCTTTTTCATTATTTTGAGAAATGAGTTTTTGCTGAAGAAATTTGTCGTTCACAAATGACTCTGTATGGAAATAAAAAGGAACTATATGATATGATAATATGATATGATAATATGAAGCAGAATAAATCAGATTGTGATGTATTATTCCAAATTCAGACGCTATATTTTTCTTAAAATGTGGAATATCTCATCATTGGTAGCTTTTTTTGCTCCCAAATTTGTTTAGCTGGAAGAAAAAGATTTGAAATGATATTTCAGACGATTTACCTTATTTAAGAACCAGTAAAATTTTGCTGAGCCTCAATGATCTTATTTCTTTTTAATTTTGAGCCTATTATTGTTCTCATTATGTTCCTGTTTTCCTCCTAAGTCATTTTCCGCTTCTTAACCCTATCAAGACTAGGCATTTTGGGGCTAGGGAAATCTGAACGACTCGATACTTTTTGTTGAAATTTGGATCAGTTGGACCTTGATTTATTTTGTACATTTTGACCTAATTTTTATGAACAGATGACCTATTGCTCTATTGTTATGACGTCATTAGAAGCATTTGTTATGCAATTTTCGAATTTCTTGGTGATATTGGTGAAGGTTTTTCAGTGGATGGAATATAAAGGTTTACAAGTAAATAAGTTGCATAAATCAATTCAGCATGCCAATGATGTATCACATGACTTACCTTCAAAAGAAAAAAAAAAGCTATTTTTTGGCACTGCCAGTTTTAAACAATGGCCCAAATGCTGAAAATGAGAAAAATTTTTCCCAAAATTTTCCAAATAGAAAGTTAGGAAAAGTCACAAAGTTTCAGAAGGATACCCCTAATATTAAAAAGTTATTAACATTAGTCGACTGACGTTCTGTGGTCCTTGAACGGCCTTTTTTTTCTCATCTCAGAGAAAAATCTGATTTTGAAAATTACCTCACACTTCAGTAGTGTATATCGAATACTGTATATGAAAAATATGAAAATATAATAACTCTCGGAATGAATTTGATGGGGTCGAAGTTAATCTTATCTAAAAATTACAGGGTTGAAACTGTATTTGACTACGTATGTTGTAAATTCTTCTTAGTATAGCATATCCTTATTGTTTATCAAAAAATTTCTGTTTTCCTATATCCTAGCCTCAAATGTTCCTAATTGTTCTTAATTTTTAAAGGAGCCTTAGTGTTTTTATAAAATTGGTTCTTACTCAACAAAAGTGTATTCGAAGTTCCTTTCGATTTATTCATTTTTGCCGGACGGAAGTTTTGAATGATATAAGTCAGTTTTATAACTTTTACTGGTTTCCTGTTTGTATAAAACTATAATGTCTTTTGTATTCACGGCTTGATGAAAATAGCTAATGACCTTTTACTTTTCATCTTTCAAACGTATGATAATCAAAGTTTTTCCATTTTTCTACATTTTATTGTCCGGACAGAAGCTGATTAATGGCGCGTTCTTATCTTGTAACTTAAATATTTCCCCCTTGTATCATGACAATAAGTTGGAGATACTCTTTAGAAATAAGCCATATTTTCCGAAAAAATCTTTATACATTTCTTAGTCAACATTGCTTCCGTCCGACAAAACGTCCATTAAAGTGAATTTTGGCTTATATCGTTAGGTGTTGATGATATATGTCAAAAAGTTTTTTGTATCATTTAGTATGTACTATGTTATTATTTTAAGTAAATCTCGTATGGAAACTTCATGTTACTTTCAAAAGAATAAGCTAAAAAACCTTTGTTCTTGTTCAATCTCAATTTTATCGATTCCGTCCGACATTTACTTTTCCTTGCTATATGTAAAAAGAAAAACTTTTTTCGGTCTCACTTTTAATTGTTTTGGAAGACATTGGATCCATACCAGCTAATTAACACTTAAAAATAGCACAGTTGTTCCAAAATCACCATTTTTAAATTTCTCAAGTGCCAAGTGTCAATGTACTTAAAATAATGCTTGTTGTATAAGTTCATTCGACGTGAATATATAAATCGTTACTTTGGATCTTGAAACCGCAATGACAGATCCATAACCTTATTGGTTTGGTTTTGAGTAAATACTATTTTGTGGTTAAATATGGTTCATGTTACCACAAACAACATACGTATAAAAGAGGAAGACACCAGCAATGTTGATGTTGATGGCTAAGGCAACTTAAGATGAAGTACACGATGCATATTCTTTTGCATATGATTCGAAACATTATAAATACTTCATTGATAAAAGAAAAATAAGGGAATCTGATAATCATAGAAAATTATGTCTTTTCAGATACCTTCAAATTCAGCATAAAATTTTATTTTGATTCTGTTTAAAGAAAAAATGTTTGAAGTGTAAACGGTGCTTTAAGGAAATACTTTGTTGTTTACTTTCAAATTTTTAAAGTTAAGTTGTTTGCTTCGAGTTTATACATAGACTGTCGTAAAAATCTATCTTGATTGTGTATTAACGAAAGAATCCGCGCAGCAAGGATGGATGCTTTTGCTGGAGGTTCTTCCAGCAAACCCGGTAAGAGTATAAAATATGGTAACATGTATTTGTTTATTGAAATCGAAAGTTCCCCAGCATAAAAATTTGATCAGACAAATGTATGGGATCGTTTCAACTAGGACAAGCCGTTGCCATAACACTACAAGTTTTTCAGACGCGGATAATATACGTATTTTTAAAAATGGGTTTAAGAGGTCTTTTGAACGGGAGGTTTGGTTTAAATTTTAACTTTTATGTTTTCGATTTAACTTGCTTTTTAACACTTTTTATATATTTCCACATAGGGCGAAATATATGTTAAAACGGGCATTTTCCTTCTTCATCTTCTCTTTCTCCGTTCACTTTTATAGCCGCAGTTCAGTATTCAACTTTGCCCTACCCAAGAATAGAGGCTAGTCCTCAAGTGAAGTAGTGCGCCATTTTGTTGGTATAATGTTGTGATGTTGATGGTGAATCGTAATTAAATGCTCAGAATATTAGAGCATTGAAGCCGTACAAAGTTTCAGTGTAAAGTTGAAAGTTCATTATTAAAAGCCAGGCTGCAGATTTATTTTTATTTTGCATCCTGACATAATGTAGCCCAACTGAAAACACTTGATGTAGTTTTTATACTTGATGTAGTCATTTTTATATGTGGAGTACAACCAGTTATGTTAATTCAAAGACTACATGATAAAAACTGCAAATAAAATTTGATAGAATCTGGTTGAATATGTTTCCCTTGATAGTCGTTTAAGGCAACAACTCAACATAGTTTTCAATGATAAATGCCATGATCACGTATACTGTTTTGATACTGTATAGTGAGTCCCAAAGAATTTCGATCAGAGATTTTAACAATCTATAACTTTTCATACATATATCAGATTTTAAACCATTTTCACATCATTCGATAGAATTTTATTTTATAAAAATCCACTTTCTTCTTAATGGTTATTTTACACATCTTACAATAACAACTACCAAAAACAATAACAAGTGGCTGTAAAACAAAAGAGTCATTAAAAACAAAATTTTAAGTTCTCTCAATACCCAGTGGGCACGCGAACGTTGGTTCAACGTTGAATCAACGTCACACAAAAACGTCGGAACAACGTTGAATTATGATTGAATTTGAAAGGTGAGACAACGTTATTTCACAGACTAAGTTACAACGTTAAGATACCAACGTTGATTCAACGTTTTATATTCAACGTTGTGTTAATGTTGATGAGCAGACGTTGATGCAACGTCACTTCCCAACGTCGGAACCAACGTTGGATTATGATTGAATTTGAAAGCAGAGACAACGTTATTTCACCATGGCAGTTTCAACGTTGACATACTGATGTTGATTCAACGTTTGATGTGTAACCTTGACTTAATCTTGGTTTAAAACATGATTTCGATCAGCTTGAAAGAGAACTTCATTTTACATTAGAGACAACACATAACAGCAAATTCTGTTTTAGCATGTTTCTTAACAAATATATAATAAATATATACAATGACTTTCATACACGTTTTCTTTTTTCATAAGAAACCTGATCACTTGCTTTAGGGCTGGAGTTCTCAGCTTCAAAGGTTCTTATTAAGTTCCTTGCTTTTTAACTGTGTTTTTTCATTTGGCGTGACACGTTTCTATTATTATCATCACACAAGAATTTAGTACATTTCAGAAAAAGAAAATTGTTGCTGTTTTTTCATTCTTCAGCCTAGTAACTTCCTGAGCAATTCATTATTTTTAAGCCATTTTCAGCCTCAGGTTCCTTATAAACGCGTTCCTTACAAAACAAAAAAACGTAAAACATTAACATATATATACATGTGTATATAAACTGAAAATAATTTTAAAATCAAGATCAAAAAACCGAGGAACCGAATATAAGTGACGATCGTTGTTGAGGCATTTCTAGATAAACTTCAGACCTTTTGATTCATTAAAAAGAATTATGAAAACACGATTGTTTGATTCATTAAAAAAAGAATGTTAAAAACACGAGTGATGGTATCAGATAAAAAATAAAGTAACTGAAATAACGGCCAGCGTTAGTTTTGTTCTTTTCTCTTCAAAAGCAAAATGACTCCCTTAAGATGCTCTCTGTATCATCTGATTTACTCTCTTAGGTTATCATTGTTCAATGAGAAAATCAAAAAAATAAGTTTCTTAACGATCAGTTAAGACAAATGTTAACAGCCGTATCTTTATTGTTTTAATAGGAAAGAGGTCGTTATATTTTTACTGAATATCACACTCTGTTTATTTTTTTTTTGTATAGTGATATATCAGTCAATATCAACACACTTAACAATACTCTTCGTAAAAACTAAATCAAATGAGACCATTCACCTTTCTTCCACACTTTCGTTTAGTTTAACTTCTGCTCTACTTAAACAGAGTTTAAGACATTGACAGCACTGATGTGACATAATTCTTAAAACGTTGATTCAACATTGTATTTCCATCTGATGAAATAACGTTATTGATCCAATGTTGTATCAACGTTGATTTACAAACGCTGCATCAACCTCACTTTTCAAACGTTGGTTCAACGTTGAAATTTCTTCCGTTGAAATAACGTTATCGATCCAATGTTGGTTCAACGTTGATTTTCAAATGTTGTATCAATGTTAGTTTTCAGACGTTGTTTCAACGGTGATGAAACGTCATTTCCGCAACGTTGGTTCAACGTTGTATTTGCATCCGTTGAAATAACGTTAAAAGATACAATGTTGTTTCAACGTTGGTTTTCAAACGTTACATCAACGTTGCAATTTCAACGTTGATTAAGTTTTGGTAATTATTCCGTTCATCTAACGTTGCCAAAACAACGTTGAACCAACGTTGAAAAAAACGTTTGTCGAATCAACGTAATTTTTACAACGTTTAACCAAGGTTGATTATAGGCTGTTGACCGGCCGACCATAATTCAACCAAAATTCAACGTTGAAATAACGTCGTGTGCCCATTGGGTATGTCCTCCATTTCTCTGTACACACCAATTTGCTCTTGCAGTCATTTCATGAAGAGCGGCGAATAAAATTTTGATTTCATCTAAGATTGTTTGCTGCATCAAGAATTTTACTTTTCAACCCTGGATCTCTTATTATTCAATTTCCGCGCTTTTAAGCGTAGGAAATTGCTTGGTTTACACATCTTATCTATCTATCTGTCTCTGTGACAGTCTTTTGCCGTTTTCGGAAAATCCGTTCGGATTTCGGATTGTTTGTTTATTCAGAATAGTTAATGATAGACCCAAAACTCTATACAAAATGTAATAAAAAAGGCCACTTTCAATATAAATTCATAAATATATTAACTTTTTTATACTTTTGGAATACTTTTAGAAGTTATTTTAGCCGTTTTATGTTGAAAACTTCCCAATTCAATTATCTTTAAAATTTCCTTTAAAAGTCAGTAAAATATGCACACCGAACACGTGAAACGTTCTCGTAGCAATTTGGTTTATGGTTTGAGGAAGTTGTAGATGTAGAAGAAGCTTTGAAGAAGAATTTTAACTACTATTGCAATCGAAATATAATCATACGAACATTCCGTATGGAGGAAATATTGATGTTTAGCTGACTCTGTGAAAAATTCTTGAAAAAGAAGGTGAGGCAGAAATGTATGTGGTATCAACATTACTGGTGAACACGTCTTATCAATAAATGCATGAAACATGCTCATTTCATTTAATAAATATTACACCGAAAGTTGAAGATATTGAAAAAAAAACAAATTGTCATAGCAGCACAAATCACTTGTGAATGAATTGACTCAAACATACATACATACTGAAAATATAAACATGTGAACGATATTGGTGAATGTCTTATGAAACTGTTTTTCTGGCTTCGAAACGTCATAGTGAATTGAAAAGCGGTGATAAATTAGAAGGGAGTAATTTGGGGAATTCCAGACTGTATCAAATTATTCATCACTGTACAATGCTCGGTCAAGTTATCACTGTGTGAAACTGATTAGTTTTAAATTCACGTTTAAAAGATTTTAAGATGACATTGTTCAAAATAATCCTGCAAACCATTCAATGGAGGCACAATGATTTAGTTTGGATATATGTCAGGAAAACAAACTTTGGATGATCATTAGAATTCAACCAATTATATATATACAATGAGATCACTAAAGCCTTGTGCAAATTTGGAGTGTAATATGTTCTAGGACACAATACCTTAAGGGGATTTCTTTTTGTGTGGATTAAGTTTCGCGACTTTTGGTCAAATTTGTAAAAATAAATCCATGCAAAACGTCAAGAAATAAACGATTCGCGAAAATAAATCCACGCAAAATTTCATGTTTTTATTTGCTCATTTTTTGGCTCTGTGTACCTTTCGTATATTAACTATTTCCTTGTACTTATCAAGCACCCATTGGCTTTGCAATGTGGCAAGCATGGAAATGGTGATTTTTACTGCTACTTCTGAGCTATATTATAAAGTACACACATTGCACTTTGTGCCCATTCGCAAATATAAATCCAAACATTTTCCTTGAGAAGCTCTGACTCAAAATAATTAACCCACGCAAAACGCTCTCAAACCATGGCTCGCACAAATTAGTCCTCGCAAGAAAAATTCCCTTAAGGTATATCATGTTCGAAAAGAACATTTTCATACAGATCCCAATAAAGTTTTATTGTGTCATTTGTCTTTTCGAGAACATTGGTGTTATTTATTGACTCCATGGAAGTAGTAATATGTGGTGTATCTAGAGGAGAAGCGCATTAGCATAATTTGTGAATTCAGTTCATATTATCAATGGGATTATTTGAACCTTTTTCATTTATGTTTGAATTGCTAACACTCTTCTACACAAGTTGTGGCTTACCTCTAGATCCGCCACGGGCAGGTTTAGTAGAAATAGATTTTCATATTGTATGTTATGTTGATTTCAGTTATGTATAAGCAATATAATTTTTATCTTCTTGTAATCCTGTTAAATGTCATGGATCAAAATCTTTGAAATGCCCAAGTTTCTCCTGCTCTTATTAATGCCTGTTATGAACAATTTCATGTAATGTTTACTTAAATATATTATCAAATTCACATTTCTGGCAAAACTTGGAAGGTGTGCACAAAGAACAATTGGAAGGTTCTGATATCAAAGTTGGCAGTCACTTGCAGATTTGGTCATAAATAGCCGAAGTCTTCCGTTTTTAAACAAATTTGGTTGTTTGGTTGTATAGTGTTGTGAAAGTCTTTAATCCCATGCAACCGTTTTTTTCAAATGCTTTTTGTTCACTTCTCTCGAATATCATTTTATTCTCCATGTGAACCATAAGTCATATTTTGGAAATTGTGATAGACTGTTCTCACAAGCCCTGAGGCTTCCAGTTGCTATTATTGTTATTATTGTTGTTATTATTAGAATATTCATATTCATACAGGTTAATCCACGTCAGTTATAAAATATTTACAAGATATATACAAAGGCTACTGGTATCAATGGCAGACCTGTGTAACAAATAAATAAATAAATAAATTTTGTAATTTTAAGGTAGATATAAATGGTAGGAAACTTGTCAAACTTCTGCAGGAATAAAGATCATACGTTTATTGTCATAAAATTGCCGTATACATTGACAGGGTTATTAGCGTGTTCTGCAAAAGAAATTATCCAGTTGTTTAAGGGAAAATATTAGTCGCACTTAGGTCTTACTCAATGGGCACGCGACGTTATTTCAACGTTGAATTTTGGTTGAATTATGGTCGGTCGGTCGACAACCTATAATCAACCTTGGTTCAACGTTGTAAAAATTACGTTGATTCGACAAACGTTGAAATAACGCTAAAAGATACAATGTTGGTTCAACGTTGTTTTGGCAACGTTAGATGAACGGAATAATTACCAACACTTAATCAACGTTGAAATTGCAACGTTGATGTAACGTTTGAAAACCAACGTTGAAACAACATTGTATCTTTTAACGTTATTTCAACGGATGCAAATACAACGTTGAACCAACGTTGCGGAAATGACGTTTCATCAACGTTGTTATGTTCACCGTTGAAACAACGTCTGAAAACTAACATTGATACAACATTTGCAAATCAACGTTGAACCAACATTAGATCGATAACGTTATTTCAACGGAAGAAATTTCAACGTTGAACCAACGTTTGAAAAGTGAGGTTGATGCAGCGTTTGTAAATCAACGTTGATACAACATTGGATCAATAACGTTATTTCATCAGATGGAAATACAACGTTGAATCAACGTTTTAAGAATTATGTCACATCAGTGCTGTCAATGTCTTAAACTCTGTTTAAGTAGAGCAGAAGTTAAACTAAACGAAAGTGTGGAAGAAAGGTGAATGGTCTCATTTGATTTAGTTTTTACGAAGAGTATTGTTAAGTGTGTTGAATATTGACTGACTAGTATCCCGTGTAAAAACTTTTTACTGTTGCATTT
The DNA here is from genome assembly GCA_027922465.2 of Turritopsis dohrnii. NCBI lineage: Eukaryota > Metazoa > Cnidaria > Hydrozoa > Anthoathecata > Oceaniidae > Turritopsis > Turritopsis dohrnii. The sequence goes on along the minus strand of BQMF02000559.1, from coordinate 235,926 downwards.
CTCAAAACAACGCATCGCTCACACCCGTGTCGAACATTTATAGAAATAAAAAGTTATCATAATCGGCGCTGTGCATACCACTTCTAATTTAGGGAGTGAAATACTTAACTTTTTTTAAACGGTTTTTCCTACATATTTGACGTAAGGCTACGCAGAGGCGGCACTATTTTTTAATCTAACGTCATTATTAAAATGTCGTAAGATTTCAGTTCATTGTGAAAAGAGAAAGAGGTGATTACGAAACATAAAATGTAGATTTTGACACAGACACAAAAAAACCTCATGTCACGATGGATGAAGTGGCTGCTGTATTTGTTGGTTAAGATGGCGCATAGCAAAGGGCAATAGGTGGGAATTTTGTTCTTACAGTCTTTAATGATAATGGGTGGTAAACAAAGCTGCCTTGGCGTGTAGTGAAAAATAAAAACGCCAAAGGAAATATGAATGATAAACGGAATTATACCTGCTAACGTTGCTTCTTTACTCCAATAAGATTCGATAGCATTCGTTATTTCATTAGTCAGTTCTTTACCAAACACCCTTCATATTACAATGTCGAATTTATATATTCTTTCATAATTAATTTTACCTAAAAAAGAAGATTTCTATTAATTATAAACCTATCATAAAAACATATTTAGCTACATATACGCACAAAAAAAAAGCAAACTAAAAGAACGAACGCAAACTTGAAGCAAACATATGAGTAGGAACAGGGAATATTTATTAAAAGATCATGAGTTTAGCTTCAGCCTACCAAACAATCAAAAAAGAAAAGATATGTTATGAAGAAGAACAAAAACGCCATGTAAATGATATGCGGAATTATACCTGCTAATGTTGCTTCTTTATCCACTAAGATTCCATACCATTCGTTATTTTAATAGTCTGTTCTTTACCAAAACACTCAAGCATTTAGACTTGTTAAATTCTTTCGTAATTATTTTAAGCGATATATATATAAAAAAGAAGATTTCCATGAGCAATGAAAACCATATCATAATAAACAAAATGCTACACATACACACAAACAAAAAAGGAAAGCAAAATAAAACAAAACACAAACTTGATTTCTTATCCAAATCGGAAAGCAAACATAGAAAAAGTTATTAAATTTTCATGAGTATAGTTCCAGCCTACCAAACAGTCAAAAATGAATTATGGAAAAAGACGAAAACAGTCTCAAAACTTTGAATTTTGATTCAGTTCTTCCTTGAATTTACTTACACTTGTTAATTCAATCTTTACGATACGATCTTTCTCCGAAAACGACTAAAACAATAAAATTAAAGATCTTCGTTTTAAAAAAAACTATCTTCGTGTTCGTGAAGTTTTTTGTTTTTGTTTTTACTGCTACAAAATGATCGTTAACCAATTTCGAACAAAGAACATTGCATTGCTTGCGCTTCTCCATTGACGTTTTTCGGCAGATTTTCAGTGCGAAACCAAAAATAACAAAACGGAGGAGCATATACTAATCGTGGATGTGCACACAGTACACTCAGTTATTCACTTTCTAAAGATGCCGTATTGAATTTTCCATAGAAACATTTCGTCCCCAGTCTTTTTTCACACTTACCAAGTTAAATGTGTTGCACACGATTGCGGATTATTATAAGTAGATATATCACTATACAAAAAAAAAATAAACAGAGTGTGATATTCAGTAAAAATATAACGACCTCTTTCCTATTAAAACAATAAAGATACGGCTGTTAACATTTGTCTTAACTGATCGTTAAGAAACTTATTTTTTTGATTTTCTCATTGAACAATGATAACCTAAGAGAGTAAATCAGATGATACAGAGAGCATCTTAAGGGAGTCATTTTGCTTTTGAAGAGAAAAGAACAAAACTAACGCTGGCCGTTATTTCAGTTACTTTATTGTATTCCTGCGTAAGCAAGGAATACTTTGAAACCGTTCGTGTTTTTGTATTCCTGCGTAAGCAAGGAATACTTTGAAACCGTTCGTGTTTTTTTTGTTTTTTTTTTTTTTTTTTTTTTTTTCACTGTCCAAACCTAGACCAAATTTTGTCGATGGGAAATAGCCACTCAAATCATTAATGTTCCCAACTTACATTCTTTTTATGATTTAACAGTCTAAACTCACACTATATTCATTGCATACAAGTACTTTGCTTGAAAAGACTCTAAAAGTGCAAAATATAAGCTCTAGTGAAAGGAATAATTAACATATGGCTAAATCGCAGATGCCAGGTAGAAATGTTGTTTCATGCGAGTCTTATGCAACGTTCTAACGTTTTCCGTAGTTGTTTTAAAAATGGAAGCGAAGAAGCATGGGTAGATCTGTGAAAGTTTCTTTGTTGAATATATGGATATAGAAGAGGTTGTAGTACGGCTGTAAAACTTAAAAGAATCAAGAACAGTTATGATCCAAGGTGATAATCTACATGAAACTAATATTCTTAGTAGTCATTCTTGATAAATAAGCAGTTCTCGCTGCTTCAAAACAGATATGAACGACTACCAATAGGGTATGTTTATATCGATTTAATGCGTAAGGTTTCTAGTAGTCTTTCTAAATGTAATACAATTTTTTAATTCATGTTCCTAGATAAGCTACCCTGTTTTTATAAAGCTCTGGAATCTTGAAGCACAGCTTATCTTCCTCATCAGCTTATACCCATTTTATTAATCTATAGATGACCACTTTTTTAATTGACTAGTCGAATTTAAAATATTGTATGATTCTAAAATTTGTATACTATCAAGCTGACGATAAAAAGGAAACACAGATATTTGTATTATTTCGCAAGGCCAAGTAAAAGTTTTTATTATGAAGTTCAGGTACAAACAACATAAAGATTTTCATACTGTATAGTTTTAAAAGGAGTATTTTGAAACGTCCACGGAAGAGTGTTCTCTAATGGATTTTTAAACTGACGGTGTTCCATTTTAAGCTTGATCTCCGGCAAAATTTTTCAAAGTCTCTTAACGTTTATGATGCTCTCGGGAATGTAATTAAATGTATTCGAAGTTATTACTTCTTAAGCACTGACTTTTCTTGACGCGACAAACATTTTATTACTTAACAAGAGCCAGATGGCGCAAAACGGTAGCAGCAATTTTACTTAAAGTTATGAAAAGTTACTACAAAGTTCTTTGAGGCTTGTGCTTTTTTATATTTCACTGGTGGAAAACAGGCATAAACGATAAATTTGTTAAAATTATTAGTTAGTGTAAAAAGGGTCTAATCATAAACCAACAGAAATTAATTTATTAAAGACAAAAGAATTATACATGCGTGATATGAGCTGTATATGATTTTTTTATAAGAAAATTTTTTGTAAGACTATGTTTAGAAAAAAAACACGCGTTTCGAAAAAAAAAATATGTTTTTAATTATAATTTCATGAAACCAAAAATGAATTCAAACAAATAACTGGCTTTTCGAACTAGATCTTTGAAAGCCTTAATACAGAAACATATAGTGTATAGTTAGCTAACAACTGAGGTAATATGAAATTTTGAACTGATAAGCTTTACCGTCAAGAAAAGCAACATATCAAGTATTTTCAGTTAGCGTAATGAACTAAAAGTCCCATTTTTATGTAGGGCTATTTCATAAGAATTCATTCTTTCATGGATTAAGCTACAAAATATCAGATTATGTACTTTTGAAACAAAACGCAATCTACTTTTAAATGTTTGTTACAGAAAAGCTTCCAAAATTCGAAGGCTGCGTTCTTTCATTAGAACTTACATTGCGTTATAAGTAGAGTCTCGCAGACTCTAAATCACAGACTAATTGCCATTTCGGCCGGAGTAGGAGGAGGAGTAGTAGTAGTAGGAGTCCGCGGGTGTTTTAATACGGTATTCGCTATCGCTGCTACTTTAATTACTTCTTGAAGATTCTTTAGGGAATGCAACTTTGAATTAAAATCTTTTTTAAAAAATCTCTAAATTGAAGCAAGACTGAAGTTTTATATGAGACAACAAAGTTTAATTGTTATCGTTGTTAAAAGGTAAAATGTAAAATACCGCGACATCATTCTGCATTATGCATATCTTTTTAAAGCGTGAACTAATATCAGTTCTTTCTGATATCTTTTTAGAAAGTCTTCCAGTCATCTGCAGGAATACTTCTGCCCGGTAGGGCATCTTGTTTTTTTTTTTTTTTTTTTTTTTTTTTTTTCACTGTCCAAACCTAGACCAATTTTTGTCGATGGGAAATAGCCACTCAAATCATTAATGTTCCCAACTTATATTCTTTTTATGATTTAACAGTCTAAACTCACACTATATTCATTGTATACAAGTACTTTGCTTGAAAAGACTCTAAAAGTGTAAAATATAAGCTCTAGTGAAAGGAATAATTAACATATGGCTAAATCGCAGATGCCAGGTAGAAATGTTGTTTCATGCGAGTCTTATGCAACGTTCTAACGTTTTCCGTAGTTGTTTTAAAAATGGAAGCGAAGAAGCATGCGTAGATCTGTGAAAGTTTCTTTGTTGAATATATTGATATAGAAGAGGTTGTAGTACGGCTGTAAAACTTAAAAGAATCAAGAACAGTTATGATCCAAGGTGATAATCTACGTGAAACTAATATTCTCAGTAGTCATTCTTGATAAATAAGCAGTTCTCGATGCTTCAAAACAGATATGAACGACTACCAATAGGGTATGTTTATATCGATTTAATGCGTAAGGTTTCTATTAGTCTTTCTAAATGTAATACAATTTTTTAATTCATGTTCCTAGATAAGCTACCCTGTTTTTATAAAGCTCTGGAATCTTGAACCACAGCTTGTCTTCCTCATCAGCTTATACTCATTTTATTAATCAATAGATGACCACTTTTTTAATTGACTAGTCGAATTTAAAATATTGTATGATTCTAAAATTTGTATACTATCAAGCTGACGATAAAAAGGAAACACAGATATTTTTATTATTTCGCAAGGCCAAGTAAAAGTTTTTATTATGAAGTTCAGGTACAAACAACATAAAGATTTTCATACTGTATAGTTTTAAAAGGAGTATTTTGAAACGTCCACGGAAGAGTGTTCTCTAATGGATTTTTAAACTGACGGTGTTCCATTTTAAGCTTGATCTCCGGCAAAATTTTTCAAAGTCTCTTAACGTTTATGATGCTCTCGGGAATGTAATTAAATGTATTCGAAGTTATTACTTCTTAAGCACTGACTTTTCTTGACGCGACAAACTTTTTATTACTTAACAAGAGCCAGATGGCGCAAAACGGTAGCAGCAATTTTACTTAAAGTTATGAAAAGTTACTACAAAGTTCTTTGAGGCTTGTGCTTTTTTATATTTCACTGGTGGAAAACAGGCATAAACGATAAATTTGTTAAAATTATTAGTTAGTGTAAAAAGGGTCTAATCATAAACCACCAGAAATTAATTTATTAGAGACAAAAGAATTATACATGCGTGATATGAGCTGTATATGATTTTTTTATAAGAAAATTTTTTGTAAGACTATGTGTAGAAAAAAAACACGCGTTTCGAAAAAAAAAATATGTTTTTAATTATAATTTCATGAAACCAAAAATGAATTCAAACAAATAACTGCCTTTTCGAACTAGATCTTTGAAAGCCTTAATACAGAAACATATAATGTATAGTTAGCTAACAACTGAGGTAATATGAAATTTTGAACTGATAAGCTTTACCGTCAAGAAAAGCAAGATATCAAGTATTTTCAGTTAGCGTAATGAACTAAAAGTCCCATTTTTATGTACGGCTATTTGATAAGAATTCATTCTTTCATGGATTAAGCTACAAAATATCAGATTATGTACTTTTCAAACAAAACGCAATCTACTTTTAAATGTTTGTTACAGAAAATCTTCCAAAGATCGAAGGCTGCGTTCCTTCATTAAAACTTACATTGCGTTATTAGTAGAGTCTCGCAGACTCTAAATCACAGACTAATTGCCATTTCGGCCGGAGTAGGAGGAGGAGTAGTAGAGTAGGAGTCCGCGGGTGTTTTAATACGGTATTTGCTATCGCTACTACCGTAATTACTTCTTGAAGATTCTTTAGGGAATACAACTTTGAATTAAAATCTTTTTCAAAAAATCTCTAAATTGAAGCAAGACTGAAGTTTTATATGAGACAACAAAGTTTAATAGTTATCGTTGTTAAAAGGTAAAATGTATTCTGCATTATGCATATCTTTCTAAAGCGTCAACTAATATCAGTTCTTTCTGAAATCTTTCTAGAAAGTCTTCCAGTCATCTGCAGGAATACTTCTGCCCGGTAGGGCATCTTGTTTTTGTTTTTTTTGTTTTTTTCTTTTTTTTTCACTGTCCAAACCTAGACCAATTTTTGTCGATGGGAAATAGCCACTCAAATCATTAATGTTCCCAACTTACATTCTTTTTATGATTTAACAGTCTAAACTCACACTATATTCATTGTATACAAGTACTTTGCTTGAAAAGACTCTAAAAGTGTAAAATATAAGCTCTAGTGAAAGGAATAATTAACATATGGCTAAATCGCAGATGCCAAGGTAGAAATGTTGTTTCATGTGAGTCTTATGCAACGTTCTTACGTTTTCCGTAGTTGTTTTAAAAATGGAAGCGAAGAAGCACGCGTAGATCTGAGAAAATTTCTTGGTTGAATATATGGATATAGAAGAGGTTATACGGCTGTCAAACGTAAAAGAATCAAGAACATTTATGATTCAAACTGATAATCTACGTGAAACTAATACTCTTAGTAGTTTTTCGTGATAAATAAGCAGTTTTTGATGCTTCAAATCAGATATGAACGACTACAAAAACGGTATGCTTACATCGATTTAAAAAATGCGTAAGGTTTCTACTAGTCTTTTTCTAAATATAATACAATTTTCTATTTCATGTTCCTAGGTAAGCTATCCTGTTTTTATAAAGCTCTGGAATCTTGAAGCACAGCTCATCTTCCTAATCAGCTTATACCCATTTTATTAATCAATAGATGACCACTTTTTTTATTGACTAGTCGAATTTAAAATATTGTATGATTCTAAAATTTGTATACTATCAAGCTGACGATAAAAAGGAAACACAGATATTTTTATTATTTCGCAAGGCCAAGTAAAAGTTTTTATTATGAAGTTCAGGTACAAACAACATAAAGATTTTCATGCTGTATAGTTTTAAAAGGAGTATTTTGAAACGTCCACGGAAGAGTGTTCTCTAATGGATTTTTAAACTGACGGTGTTCCTTTTTAAGCTTGATCTCCAGCAAAATTTTTCAAAGTCTCTTAACTTTTATGATGCTCTCGGGAATGTAATTAAATGAATTCGAAGTTATTACTATTTACGCCACAGATTTTCCATTCAAAACTTAATGTGACAAAGTTTTCATTACTTAATTACTTTTTGAAGATGCTTTAGGGAATACAACTATGAATAAAAAACTTTTTGAAAAAATCTCTAAATGATGCAAAACAGTGCAGTTTATATGAAATAACAAATATTACTTCTTTCACAGCTACAAGATAAACTGTAAAACACAAAGAACATCATACCACATTATGCATATTGTTTTAAACCGTGAACAAACATTCACCTTTTAAAGCACAGATTATTCTTAACGCGATAATCTTTTCATTAGTTAATTGCTTCTAGAAGATTCCTTAGGGAATACAACTTTGAATTAAAATCTTTTTTTAAAAATCTCTAAATTGAAGCAAGACTGAAGTTTTATATGAAACAACAAAGTTTAATAGTTATCGTAGCTAAAAGGTAAAATGTAAAATACTGCAAACATCATTCCGCATTATGCATATGGTTTTAAAGCGTGAACTAACACTCATTTCTTTCTGAAAAGGCTCCAGAAAGTCTTACAGTCATCCGCAGGAATACTTCTGCCCGGTAGGGCATCTTGTTGTATTCCTGCGTAAGCAAGGAATACTTTGAAACCGTTCGTGTTTTTTTTGTTTTTTTTGTTTTTTTCTTTTTTTTTCACTGTCCAAACCTAGACCAATTTTTGTCGATGGGAAATAGCCACTCAAATCATTAATGTTCCCAACTTACATTCTTTTTATGATTTAACAGTCTAAACTCACACTATATTCATTGTATACAAGTACTTTGCTTGAAAAGACTCTAAAAGTGTAAAATATAAGCTCTAGTGAAAGGAATAATTAACATATGGCTAAATCGCAGATGCCAAGGTAGAAATGTTGTTTCATGTGAGTCTTATGCAACGTTCTTACGTTTTCCGTAGTTGTTTTAAAAATGGAAGCGAAGAAGCACGCGTAGATCTGAGAAAATTTCTTGGTTGAATATATGGATATAGAAGAGGTTATACGGCTGTCAAACGTAAAAGAATCAAGAACATTTATGATTCAAACTGATAATCTACGTGAAACTAATACTCTTAGTAGTTATTCGTGATAAATAAGCAGTTTTTGATGCTTCAAATCAGATATGAACGACTACAAAAACGGTATGTTTATATCGATTTAATGCGTAAGGTTTCTATTAGTCTTTCTAAATGTAATACAATTTTTTAATTCATGTTCCTAGATAAGCTACCCTGTTTTTATAAAGCTCTGGAATCTTGAAGCACAGCTCATCTTCCTCATCAGCTTATACCCATTTTATTAATCAATAGATGACCAATTTTTTAATTGACTAGTCGAATTTAAAATATTGTATGATTCTAAAATTTGTATACTATCAAGCTGACGATAAAAAGGAAACACAGATATTTTTATTATTTCGCAAGGCCAAGTAAAAGTTTTTATTATGAAGTTCAGGTACAAACAACATAAAGATTTTCATACTGTATAGTTTTAAAAGGAGTATTTTGAAACGTCCACGGAAGAGTGTTCTCTAATGGATTTTTAAACTGACGGTGTTCCTTTTTAAGCTTGATCTCCAGCAAAATTTTTCAAAGTCTCTTAACTTTTATGATGCTCTCGGGAATGTAATTAAATGAATTCGAAGTTATTACTATTTACGCCACAGATTTTCCATTCAAAACTTAATGTGACAAAGTTTTCATTACTTAATTACTTTTTGAAGATGCTTTAGGGAATACAACTATGAATAAAAAACCTTTTGAAAAAATCTCTAAATGATGCAAAACAGTGCAGTTTATATGAAATAACAAATATTACTTCTTTCACATTCACCTTTTAAAGCACAGATTATTCTTAACACGATAATCTTTTAATTAGTTAATTGCTTCTTGAAGATGCTTTAGGGAGTACAACTTCGAATGGAAATCTTTTTAAAACAATCTCTAAATTGATGCAAGACTGAAGTTTTATATGAAACAACAAAGTTTAGTAATTATCGTAGCTAAAAGGTAAAATGTAAAATACTGCAAACATCATTCCGCATTATGCATATGGTTTTAAAGCGTGAACTAACACTCATTTCTTTCTGAAAAGGATCCAGAAAGTCTTACAGTCATCTGCAGGAATACTTCTGCCCGGTAGGGCATCTTGTTTTTTATCTGATACCATCACTCGTGTTTTTAACATTCTTTTTTTAATGAATCAAACAATCGTGTTTTCATAATTCTTTTTAATGAATCAAAAGGTCTGAAGTTTATCTAGAAATGCCTCAACAACGATCGTCACTTATATTCGGTTCCTCGGTTTTTTGATCTTGATTTTAAAATTATTTTCAGTTTATATACACATGTATATATATGTCAATGTTTTATGTTTTTTTGTTTTGTAAGGAACGCGTTTATAAGGAACCTGAGGCTGAAAATGGCTTAAAAATAATGAATTGCTCAGGAAGTTACTAGGCTGAAGAATGAAAAAACAGCAACAATTTTCTTTTTCTGAAATGTACTAAATTCTTGTGTGATGATAATAATAGAAACGTGTCACGCCAAATGAAAAAACACAGTTAAAAAGCAAGGAACTTAATAAGAACCTTTGAAGCTGAGAACTCCAGCCCTAAAGCAAGTGATCAGGTTTCTTATGAAAAAAGAAAACGTGTATGAAAGTCATTGTATATATTTATTATATATTTGTTAAGAAACATGCTAAAACGGAATTTGCTGTTATGTGTTGTCTCTAATGTAAAATGAAGTTCTCTTTCAAGCTGATCGAAATCATGTTTTAAACCAATATTAAGTCAAGGTTACACATCAAACGTTGAATCAACATCAGTATGTCAACGTTGAAACTGCCATGGTGAAATAACGTTGTCTCTGCTTTCAAATTCAATCATAATCCAACGCTAGTTCCGACGTTGGGAAGTGACGTTGCATCAACGTCTGCTCATCAACATTAACACAACGTTGAATATAAAACGTTGAATCAATGTTGTTATTTTAACGTTGTAACTTAGTCTGTGAAATAACGTTGTCTCACCTTTCAAATTCAATCATAATTCAACGTTGTTTCGACGTTTTGGTGTGACTTTGATTCAACGTTGAACCAACGTTCGCGTGCCCACTGGGTATATTTTATAACTATGTCCATAGTAAATTGTCAGTCACTTTTTAACTGTTCAGAAAAATTGTGAGAGGAACCTCATCATGTGATGTTCATATATCTTCATTTCATAATAAGTTCAAAAGTGATATTTTTTGCGATATTAAGTTCAATTCCACCCTGATTAGTATGGACAGCATTTTTTACAAGAGTATCAGGTTGATTGTAGCTAAACCATTGTGATTATTTTACGATAATTTTTCTTATGGTTATCAATGTACACACAATAATTGATAAAATTTTTGCAACTTTGGGGAAATATATAGTCATTATATTATTGCGAATCTTGTTGAATTTTTGAGAAGTTTTTTTTCGTTCAAAAGTTATTAATTCTTTTAGATACTGAAAAAAAAAATTTTTTTTCAGATATAATATAGTTGAAACAGATGTTCATTATGAATGACAAAATGACGTTACACCGACAGAAAAAAACTTTTACGTAAAGAAAGTTTGTTATTAAACCTTCACACTATAAAAAAACTCACTAGTAATACATCGTTTTATTTTTATTTTTTAATTCGGAAAATGTCCAGTTACTCAACTATAGGTTGTACCAATCAGTCCACAAATTGTGCTTGCATATTTTACCAAATTACAAGTCAAAGAAAACGACCAAAACTTTGTAAAAAAAGGCTTTCCGACATAAAAATGAAGTAGAACCCTGCAAAAAGACTCGGGGTTTTATATCTTTATCAAACACTGGTCACATGGAGGTGTATCGTTTTCTGTACAAGACGTTTTGTCCCAAACGACTGGTGGCACCAAGTCAGCAACAAACTGTGTGGAATTTCATTTATGTCTCTACAGCACAAGTTTTCCATTGTTCGTGTTCATGGGTTTGCAAAGTCTTCCACAAAGAAACCAATCTACATTTTTTATAGGCATTTCCTTCTCTTCTTTGCTACTACTGCTAAGATTTCCAACATCTCTCCATGGTTGAAAATCAAAAGGTTTAAGTCTATTGATATCAGGAATGTCTTCCAAGCATTCATCATTTTCATCAGAAGAGATATTTGTTTCAGCCATACTTAATTTTAGAAATAATTCTCTATACACACGCCTTATTTTTGAGAAAGCTCTTCACGCAGCGGCTTCACACGCTGAACAGTTGTTTTAGTTCTGACCTGATTCAGGCAATTGTACTTATGAAAATTTCTGATAGTCTTACAAACGCATGCATACACACAGTTTCATCCACAAAACATTGTTGTTTTTATTTTGACTGATCTTTTCAGACTAAGCATGTTAAGGATAGTCTCTAACCTCTAAACACATGTTCACTTTTTATGAAATATCTCAGATACCTTCATTTTTCCCCTATAAGAGTATACATTTTCTGAAAACTACATAAATTCTCTATCGATCTATCACATTAGTTTTAATAAAAAATAAACTCCAAAAAAAAAAAAAATTATTGAACAAATTTGACTTTTCCCGCGCTATTGGAGCTCCAAGTCTCCTTAGCCTCATCCGTTTCTTGTGAAAGTTATATCTATGTGATCCTCATCATATCGCTAACAAAACCCTGCTTCACTTTTTCTTCAAAACCAATAGATCTTTCACGACCATCGTTTAATCATTGTTCATTGGTCTGTCTCACTTATTCATAAATTTCTCGGTTATTACCAAAAATTAGACAAAAGTGACGCAAGGTTTTTTTTCTAAGTTCCCATTGGTTCGAATAAACGTGTCATTCCGTCGAAAGAATACAAAAATGCGTTTTTTGGAAAAAGTGCTTCAAAATTTAAATTTTTGACTCCAGAAACTTAAGGATAGTCCATACCCTCCAAGGTGAATTTTTTTGAAAAAATTTTTTTTTCAATATTTCCTTTCAATTTTTTATTTAAAAACAGATTCTGCAATCAGAATTTGAAAATTCCAAATAATTATGGAGTTATTAGCAAAAACCAAAAGGCGAAAAAATCTTTGTTTACACAAGTAATTAATCTTTCGGTGAAATAAAAGAGAATATACGCACATGCATGACGCCATGCATACTTTTTCGGCTTTGTTTACTTTTCGTATTCAATATTTTGCTTTATTATCGGTAAAAATAAAACCAGGTGGTTTTCTTCATAATTATACACACCATCATTATTCAATGAAATAGTTTTCTAACTTTTTAACTTTTCCTACATTCCAACATCTCTCATCCACAATAGAATTTGATCTGTATTCAATTTTGTTTACACAAGCGATGGAAGAAGAAAAAACCTTTAAATGTGATTTTCTCTGAAAGTAATGTTAGCTTGATGACCAACATTTAAAGAGTTCCAACTCCCCTTGTGAACGAGATATAACCATGGTTTTTTTCATTTTGTTCAGTTGGCCTTCGCGCATAAAAGTTTGCCACATATTTTGAAAAGAATCAAAATTCGCCCCGTGTGGGAGAGTTGAAGTTAAAGGATCAACTTTTTTATAGGGTCATGAACAAAAAGCTTTATATATTTGAAGTAATGAGTTTTTAAAAAAACTGTGGCAAACTTTTTTCGACAAATGATCATGGATTTCAAAAGTGCAATTTGGTTGAAAAAAAAGTGTAATGGAGGGGAGTTGGAACTTTTTAATTCAATGCGTTCTAAATTTTACTTTTTTTCTTCTAATTCCTGTCCTTTTCATTTTTAATAAACAAAATATGGATCATTAGAGATAATTAAGTAAGGATTCAGAAATTATATACTTTTGATAAGAAAAAATCAACACATTTCAAATTATCAGGGAAAAACTGAAATCATGCTTAAGAGGGTATGGACTATCCTTAATCTATGATAAAAATTACGTAGGAAACGCTAAAAACGCTATTTTTTTCTATTTTTTGAGCAAATAGGTTAGAGACTATCCTTAAGGCGTGTTTACCTTGGAGCTTTTTGGTAAATAGCTGTACACTGTTCTTAGGTAACCTTGACTAGCTTCTTGAGGTATGTCTTAAGAGGAATCAATGTTGAGTATATCACTTGTGGTTATAACTGCCTTTTTTCTGCAAATGCCAGTAATGATGAAATGCATATCACATGAAGTGCAAAAAACTTTCTGGCATTAAAAGTGTTATTTAGGACAACTTGACCTGAATGAATAGAATTTTCATCTGGAAAAACATTTTTTTGCAAATAGGGCAACAATCATAGGCTCTCCTTTTGTAAGTGTGTTGTCAGGCATACTCCAGAAGTGTGCTTGTACAGGGTTTTTATCACTAAATCTTCAGATATTCCACAGATATAAAGTCTTGAAAAGTAAGTCTTGGAACTGAAATATAAACCGTTATTATTATTGTTTGTTTTTTTTTGTTTTTTTTTTTTGCTGGGGGCGACCTTTAGCATTTGACTTAAATAATATATAAGTTCTACAGTTTCCAATGCACTGTTCTTTTCAAGTTAAATGGGTCAATAAAACCACGTTTTGGGAGGTTTATATATTACATCATGATCATGTTGAAACTGCTTTTAATGGAATACTCAAGTCACTTATGTATTTCTCTATTGAATATTTGATTCTGTAAGATAACATATTGCCACAAATTCAGCAAAGTTTTTCCAGGTAATCATTGGGAGGCAGTTTGCTAGCCATATTTATTTCTCAAAATCTTCCTACTTTAATGTCTTGTAACTTTCTGTATAAAAATGTTTGCAGTATGAAAATATTATGAAATGAATGCTATTTTTTGTATGCTTTATAAGTCGCCTATTTTGTCATTAAATGATAGTATAATGAATGCTTGAAGATGCCTAGATCACCAGATATGTATGAGGCAACAATAAGGGACAAAAGTTATGTCATACCAAATAATTAATTACACGGGTTGCCTGTTTGCTTTTAAAATATCCCTTTCTAGGTCAGAAGCTAGTATTCAAGTGCAAGGAAAATGTTTTAAGTTATATATAACAAAAATGCCCCTAACTTGCTGCCATATTCAGCTGCATTTTTTAAATTAATTTGGATTGCATTTTTTACTTTAGCGCAAACACCGCGTACACAGCCACCACCACAGACACAGCCACCACCGAAACCAAAGCCTGGAATCAGCACGCCCACTGCGGAAATTAAGAATACCACAACGTACGCCTGAATGGCTACAATTGTGCCATTATCTTATTCTAAATATATGAAAACAGGTTTTTATTTGTAAACGTTGTTCTTCTTTCAAAAAACAACTACTTAGGCAAGTATTCAGCGCGAAATCTATCCTCATCAAATTATTGCAAAATTTCATCGCAAGAAATCTTAGCAACTGGTGAGAACTAAGCTTTACACGATTAGATATCTTAATGACGCCTTAAGAATGTTTTAGATACAGTGTATATCAAAAAGACTTATCCAAGAACTTTCAAAGATTATTTTTCAGCGAATAGTTGTGATATGATTTAACTTTTTATATGAAACGAAAGCGCTGGTTGAGATCTATCCTAAAATATAACTGTTTTTCCAAATAAATCTTCAAATCAAGAGTTATTGAAGAAGAAAACATTTATCTGCCTCATTAAATCCTTAAAGATCAATTAAATCAAGTTTTAATTACATAATTGCCTGGTGTTTTATCAAGCAAAACCCTTTGATTTAATAACGATATTTTTGGGAGTTAAATTCCTCGAATAACTTGCATTAAAAATGTGTGAAAAAAGATTGCTCAGAGTTAAAAGTGTAGACACACGCAATGAAGTGTATGCATATGAAAGATGGTTCATTTAACTGTTGAACAGAGAACATTTCTGGTTACCCGTTTTTTGGAAACAAGAAATTACGATCTAGTGGCTCAAGAATTCCAGCAAAGGTTTCCTCAAAGACCAGTTCCACACAGGAAAACAATACAATGGAATGTTAGAAAATTCAAGAGAGAAGGGACGGTAAGAAATATTCATAAAGAACGTTGTGGAAGACACAGAACAGGAAGATCCGTTCCAAATGTTGCTGCTGTAAGACAGTTGGCTGCGAATAACGGAAGAGTTTCTTGCCGTAATAATACTCTTGGTCTGCCCAGTGCCAAATTCAACCGGATAGTGCGGTTAGATTTGAGCTGGCACCCATACAGAATTTTTGTCCGACATGAGCTCAAACCAGGGGACCTTGCTCGTCGCTTACACTTCTGTTGCTGGTTTTGTAATTCCTTCCACAATCCACGGTTTGTTCATAATATCGTGATAGGCGACGAGTGCTCATTTGGCATGAATGAGTCAGTTTCCACCCAAAACGTCCGGATGTATGCACCAAAAGGGCAACCTCCGGATTTTTATTTCAAAAAAAACAGCAATCGTCAAAAGTTGAACGTATGGGCATGGCTTTGTGGAAACAATACAGTAATCGGGCCTTATTTCTTTCAAGGAAACGTAAATGGCCGAACTTATCTAGACATGATAAATAACTTTGTGCTTCCAAATCTAGCACAAAACTACAATCTCTTACAAATACAGAATGCCAATCATCATGGTCTGTGGTGGTTTCAGGACGGCGCAACACTCCACAGAACCAGGAATGTTAGGCGACGGATCAATAAAGTTTTTGGACCCCGTGTTGCTGCACTAGGCCATAACATTGAATGGCCTGCACGGTCTCCGGATTTAACACCATGCGACTTCTTTCTCTGGGGCTGTATTAAGCAAAACGTTTTTGTGACTCCTCCAGCCAGTATTGCTGATTTGAGAAGGCGCATTCTTAACGCTTTCAACTGGTTGCGGCAGCATCCAGAAATCACAGGAAATGCAAATCGAGAAATGGACACAAGGGCTGCAAAATGTATCCAGTTAGGAGGACAGCATGTTGAAGGCCATTAGAACTTACTTTTATTTTTTCACATTGTGTTTATTATTATTTTTTGGACAGTTAAAGCCTCGTTGTTCTTATAAAATTGTTCTTATAAAAAAGACTGCATTTGCCTTAAGAACAAGTTTGTTTTTGACACTACGCAATGGTTAGAGCGAGATTTCAATCTTTAAGTGTAGATCTAACTTTATTTTGTTAATTTGTCCATAAAAACGTTGTAACATTGTCATTGTTTTCAAAAACACTTTCTATTATGTAGTGACTTAATTAATCTTTAACAAAATAATGAGAAGAGAAACAGTTTGTTTCTTCAATAACTCCCGATTTAAAAATTTATTTAGGAAAAAAATCATATTTTCGGATAGATCTCAACCAGCGCTTTCGTTTCATATAAAAAGTTAAATCATATCACAACTATTCGCTGAAAAATAAGCTTTGAAAGTTCTTGGATAAGTCTTTTTGATACACACTGTAGACCTCTTTCTAAAGAAGTAATTAAGTTAGTTTGAAGTCCTTCACCTTATACAGTGCGTTTCATAATGTTGGAAATGGAACTTTTAAAGTTCTTTTTTTAAATGAATATACCGAATTTCAAAATAATTTTTACATCAATGGAAAGCTATTTCAAGCTCTTTCCGGCTAGTATATTTTTGTGGAAAATGAAACAGGGTGTTTTGAAAAAATAAGGAAAATGTCTTGGAAAAATGTAATTATTTTGAATGGTCGTTGAACACGTAGCTAGTTTAATTACATCGTGTTTATTGTTTCAAAGCCCTGAATCCATTATTCAAATTTTTTATTAATTGTATCTTTGCGCTGAAATTGCCCAAATTGATATTTAAAAACATAAAAGTTAAACATTTTTCGTGAAAACACAGCTTAAATTTGTTTATTGTTTTCCAAATTGCTGTAATTGTTTAAAGAAATCTTTTCTTTTCATTCACATCTGATTGACCATTAAAAACTGTACATCCTGGTTACTGATCCAAGAGCTATTTCTATTCAAAACAAGAACGAGGTGAAGGCTGCAAACGAAACTGATATTCTCAATGAAACAATTGAAAACCGTTATTAGCGGGATTCGGAAAAATCATGTATCGTTTACACGAAACTATTTTTTTATAGATTTGTAGGGAATCGTATACAACTTAGTATAGTTGTTGGTAAATGTTTCCCCACAAAGTCATTAGAAACTTCACATCAACACTTGAAATAAGCGTTTAAAGTAATGATGTTTCTTTTGATGCAACAACGGTCTTTAAATCTCTGGAGTACCGTTATTAGAACAGTTTTGAAAAAATTCTCACAAGTAATTGATTTTTTTTTGTGTAACAGGCTCGTCGAGTTTACAAATTTCCCTAATTCAAATGGAACAGCAATTAGAAGAACACTTTTGTTAAATTTCAATCAAAATGCTTATATTTTTAAAACTGATCAACTGTTAGTAACAATGGTTATAACATTAACACAATGCAATAAATTTCATTGTCCTTAAGGAAAACATACAACATCAAAGCGAAGTGAAATGAGATAGTTCATTCTAATTATGGTCTATTTATAATTTCTGAATTCACTAATTGTGTACTAACACTTTTTTCCACCTTTTGCTCCGCAATGAGGAGATGTTCAAAAAAACTATACAGTACATGAAATCAATCCCATGATCACTTCAAGAATGAACGCTAAAACAGTTTATGGAGTAAAATTGAAAATTCAAAGAAGCCTGTTTCTAACAGATTGATAGACGTGCGTAGAACAAAATGATATTAATTGCGTCAACAGTATGTGACATTGCATCTGGATTGCTAAGGAAAACATTATGATAACCTACAAACGTTAATGTCACCTATGTAGTACCTAAAGACTTGATATTTCTACTGGTTATTATTAAAAGCTATAAATGCATATAAAGCATATAAACGTCGTATTAAATCCAATTCGTTTATTCTTTATATGGGGTTTTTCAAGCAGATGCTTTTTGCATAAAATAAAGCACCACGCACCGACGCTTTGACCAATGTAACTACATTATTTGAAGGTTCTTGCTTATTTTAAAAAACAAGTTCATAGGTAATTTTTTAAAACACAGCATCAAATGATAGACGAGGCAATCAAAACATGTTGTCAATTATATATTGTATTCCGAACGACAATGCATAAAATATTAATGAAGTGCGTGGAAGATTTCTGATGTGTTTTTTTATTCCGGACACTGCTTACCCGTAGTCAATTGTAAAATCTTAAAGGTAAGATTTTATAGTTTATATACTTATATACATTTATAGGCGAATGTTTACAGTCAGTTTTTTTAATTAAGTAAAAGTTTTCTTTTTTTCTGCTTTTTGTGTACAGGATATGTCGCAATCAACAGTAAATGCCGCAAAGTCAACAGTAAATGTCGCAAATCAACAGTAAATGTCGCAAACCCAACAGCATATGTCACAACAGCAAATGTCGCACCAAAATTGATGATCAACAGTAAATGTCGCAAAGACAGAAGTTACTTTACCTCATCCACTTATCAATGATAAAGGTCTCTCATCGTTCTAACAACTATCGCAATGCCCAAAAACCAATGTCGCAACTATCAATACTGTTAAAGTCTTCATCGTTCCGAAAGAATAGTGTTTCCTAAATTCATCCCGATCAAAAAATATTTTTATGCTGACAGTCATGATGAACGCTTTTTTAATCTTCTGCAACACAGCTTGAATCAACAGCTTGACAGTTCAAAAGATATTTCTTTGTTCCAACACTTTGAAAAATAGGAGACACGTGCTCCAATTCAGAATTCTATTCAATCTCTCTTTTTTGTTCAATGTGTTGGAGAACTATAAAAATCATATTGGCCATTTTATGAGCTTTGTTTGTAGCATTTTGCATGCATGTGGAAGGTGTTTTGAAGTTACAGGTGGTATATTCTTTATTTATAATCAACTGGTACTTTAATTAATGTTCTCTTATCGAAATAATGCTTGACATTTGCTGTTGATTTGCGACATTTACTGTTGACGTTGCGACATTTACTGTTGATTGCGACATATCCTGTTGATTGCGACATTTACTGGTGTAACAACATGGCGTTTTTATAATTTTGGAGGTTGTTGATTTTTTTTGCAGCATTTGCATAATATGAGATTGTATATTTATGGATAGAAATCCGGTGATAAAAGTTAAATCTATTACGAATTCCAAAAATGTATTAGAGAAAATTTAGAGCAATCCCTACTTTCTCGCACATTATTGGAATCAATCTTGTGATTTTAATTAAATAATGCAGATTGGATATTGGAAGTAATTAAAAAGCCTTTGATTTAACGTGGGTTGTTCTAATTAAATGCTATTTTTCAGGAGTAATTTTTGAATTCTAATTAAATAGCAGAATTTGCCAAAAATAATTATCCCTTAATATCATTTTTTATCAGTTTTTGTGTGCGCGTTCTGTGTTTTCTGGTTTCCGTGGTTTGTTTTGAATTTTTTTTTCTCCGTCATCATTCTTATGAGCCGAAGTGTGTTGTTATGACTGTAATTATAATTTTTACACTTACCTTACATATTTTATAACACTTCCTTTGATTACTTTTTAACACGTTTAATCTGGCTATTACCAACTAACTTCTTGTTTATATACTTACGATTCAGCTCGTAGTTTCAAAAATGCCAAAAATCGAAAGAGAATTCACGTAAGTTAAAAAATACTTCAAGTTCAATCATTCTGTAAATCGTTATAAAAACCAACAAGATTCGCAAAAATGCGACTATATATTTCCCCAAAGTTGCAAAAATTTTATCAATTATCGTGTGTACACAGATAACCATAAGATAAATGGTACAGCTACAATGGTAAAGCTACCATCAACTTGATACTCATATAAAAATGCTGTCCATACTTATCAGGGTGGAATTGAACTGAATGCCACAAAAAAACTTATTTCGAACTTTATGAAAAGAAGATGTATGAACATCAAATGATAAGGTTTCACAATTTTTGCCAATGTGTTAAAAGTGATTGAGAAGTTACTATGGACATCATAATTAACATATGATCTTTATTCCTGCAGAAGACAAGTTTCCAATCCTTTAAACAATAAAATCACATGAAAAATATAATTCAATAGACTTGCTTTCTGTAACTCAGATGAAACTCTCTTACAAAATTATACAATCAAATTTGTATAATGGTTTACAAAAGAAGAAGAGAAAATTGTCAAACTTTTGAGTAGACATAACAGCAAATAACTATCAAAGGCAATCAAAAACCAATCTTTACTAAAGCCTAATTTCCACTCAGGATAATTTCAATTGGATTGGAACGGACCGGATCGATTTTTGATCTGTTCCGATCCGGAGAGCAATTTCCTTTCATTCGCGCAGACGGAAACTGATGTGGCTAGCCTCTTGAATAATAATAATAAATTATAGAAAAACCCCGATTCTCATTGGTTAAAAAATTTTGATCCGCGGACCGGATCGAAAAAAGTTGAACTTTTTTCAACTTTTTCCTGGACTGAAATGGATCGAAACGGATCGCAAAACTTTAATTAATACGCATGCGCAGATCAAAAATCGATCCGGTCCGTTCCGATCCAATTGAAATTTTCCTGAGTGGAAATCAGGCTTAAAACATATTATGTGTAGCATTTCAAATTAGGAACGAAGAGTTAGAATGACAATTTATAAAATTGAATTCAAGTTTTTAGAATAAACAGCTCTGATTTAAAAAAACATGTTTACACACATATATTAATTTGATAAAATGACCTCATAAATCCCAAATGAAAAAAAAAATATTTTAGTAGTGAAAACATACATCCATAACCAAATCACTATATAGCTGGAAGTAGAAGTTATTGTTTTGGCTTGTTTTAATTTATAGACTGTTATGTTGGAATGTGTTTTGATTTTATGTTCGTTGATGTTTGTAATAAAAATTGTCAGATGTATTAACTTTTGCGAGACAGTATCAAAACAGCATACGTGATCATGGAATTCATATGTTGTTGTATCAAACGACTATCCAGGGAAGCACATTCAACCAGATTATTTCATGTACGTGTCTTAAACCTTTTAATTAAAATATATATATTATACGTATACAATTGGTTTTCTGAACATCTTTTTGCATATACGATATCACGTTTTTATTGGCAGTTTTTGTTATGTACTTTGAAATAAATAACTGGTTGTTCTCCACATAAAAAGGGTTTCCTTCATATGGCTGTACATCCAGTTGGACTACATTATCAGCAGGATGCAAAATAAAAATAAATCTTCAGCCTGGCTTTTAATAATGAACTTTTAACTTTGCACTGAAATCACAGAGCCAATGCTCTACTGTTCCAAGCATGTAACCACCATTCATCATAACGTTGTTATCAACAACAAAAACAAAACGTCTGTGACATTGATATCGCTGTTTTCTGTTTTTCTTGTGTTTATTCAAACATTTTCATTCAAAATTTTTTAAAAAACATTAAGGAAAACACTGAACTAAAACGACTTAATACCATCATTTAACGTTTTATCTCTTGAATCATCTTAGAAGTTATATTAGCATACAAAGCTAAAATCTTCCACTGCCCAACTGCATTGACTGAAAAGAAATGGCGCTACTTCACTGAAGACTAGCCTCTATTCTTATCTACCTTGGCTAGGCCAATACTGAATACTGAACCGAGGCTATAAAAGTGAACGAAGAGGAGAAGGAAATGCCGGTTTTAACATATATTTCGCCCTATGGGGAAATATATAATAACTTGTAGTATTTATTATACTTACAGTATTTTTAAATTGATCGACTGTTTACGATCACTTCAGCCTCTGTTAAGATTGCCATTAGTGTGAAATCACTCACTACTTGGTCATTCAAAATCATCTTCATAGATGTCTTTATACTTCGTATCAATCTTTCCAAGCATCCACCCATATGCTTCCGGTGGATTAAATTAAACTTAAACTTATGTTGAACCCCTTTACGCACAGCATAATCTTCCACTTTAACTTGATTGAGGCGCTGCAACTCATCTGCTAAGTTATAGGTCGCTCCTTTAAAATTTGAACTACAATCAGACGTTATCAGATTAGGGTAGCTGCGTCGGTTTATAAAATGTTCCAGGACATTAATAAAGGGGACTCGGCTACTTCGATGTGTACAGCTCTTGTTTTGAGGCACGTAAATATGCATCCCCATCTCTTTGCTCGACTTCGTAATAAGTTTGTATGAAAGGGTAAAAAAATTCGACTCCCGTATTGCAAAATGGCGGCGAAAGGATGGCTAATTGCATTGAAAGCAAATCGCCCATAATTGAGGAGGGGTCTTAGCGTTACGACGCTTATAATAGTAGCAATTCAAGGAATTTCGAAAAACAAGCATCCTCTGACGATCCAATACTTCTGTTGTAATATACTCAGTAAGTAAACTTCCGAGGCTGATCAATTATCAAGAGATAAACAGCATGATGCATCGACGGTAAAAGAATTTGACGTTTGACAGCGTATGGCAACACTTCCACCGACACGAATAATAAGTTATTCAGCGGCTTCAATTCTTCTCCGAATGCATCTGCTTGAATTAATTAAATCAATCTTAGCTCACCCTCGATAACTTCAGACAACGTCAGATTTAATGTCGAAAGTCTTTTTTCTTCAAATGCAACCTGTCACTGTTTCATTCCTTTCTTTCAGCAGTGCAATGAACACCAATACCCAAGCTATTGTGCGGACCAATCTTGACCATGACAAAAATTGCGCGTAGTTGTTGAAACTTACCACTGGTTTAGCTTTTATAATATTTATCACCTCCTTTAATTCTTCGTTTGGGTCTGGCAGCCCTGGAATGGTCACACGCGGCCATGTTGACTCATCATCGTATAAAAACATTGGTCAAGTCAACCAGATTGATAAGATCAATTCCTTGATTGGCAAGCCTCTTGTCCTTAAATCAGCAGGGTTCATTCTTCCTTTAGTATGTCTCCATTCACAGACAATTTCTGCAACTCTGTTCCCCACGAAGACTTTCAGACGCTTATCTTCGTTACTTAGATACTGTAGTGTAATCATCAAATCTGTCCACAACATGAGTGGATTGATGTTGAAATCAATTTCTTTAATAGTGAAATTATTTATCCGCACAGCCAACACTCCACCTTGTAGCTATAGTTTTGACAAACTTAACAGCTTTAACGGGGCTAGTCTTGACTTCCCCATTACAAAGTATATTCTTATGTCATCGTCTGACTTGTCACGAATGTAGCTCACTGAAGAGATCGCCCTTTCGGATGCATCGCAGAAAATTTTGAATTGAAAACCATTAATTTTGATTGTTTGTAAAAGGTTTGTGAATGGTCTCTACAGTTTTGACACTTAGTTAGATATATCCTGCTTTATTGCAAGGTGTTTGTAGATCGAAAAGTACAGGCGTTTCTAAACTGGTAGCCATTTAAATGATGTGAATTCTTCATTTTTAGCCTATTTGTCGAGTAAAATACTAGCAAATGCATTTAGGATATTTTATAGATGGGATCTGTGGTGATTTAGGATGTTATATGGGGCATTTCCATGGCGTTATTTGGGATTACTAGTGATTTACGTGTTTGAAATGGTGCGTAACGTTTTATGTTTTATAACGCTTTATGCGACGCGGATATAGCATCACAAATCACTTCTTGCAAGTTTGTTAGGTGCTCTAATCCTTCGGTGTTCTAATCAGGTTTTCATCAAACTAGTGAGTTTGGAAGCGTGCACAGTTTTAATTCCTTTCACTGTGACAGGTTATCAGAACATCTGATCGATGATTGTGTTGACGTGAAAAGCATGCACATGGATTTTGTGCTGTTAAATACCTAGTTTTGATCAGGTGTATGTGTTGTATAGACCTGATTTAGTTTCTTTTAATGTGTTATTAATTCGATCGTACTTGCAATGCCGATAAAGGGTCATGTCATCAGCGTATTGAAAGGACTTTGATTTTTGCAAGACATTGTCCAGGTTTTCGACGTATAAGTTATAAATTGCTGGCCGTAACATGAAACATTGTGAAGCACGATTTTTTTTTCATAGTCATAGTTGCTTGGTATCGATTCAATAAGGAACCAATCCAGTATAAAATAGGTTTAGAACTGTTTAGCGATTGCACTTTTACTATAATGTTGTCTTGGTATAACCTGCTGAGGAGTTAACGCTAGTTTCTTTCTTATAGAAACGTTTACTTGAAATCACATTTTCATAACTGACATAGAGGAAATTCAGCTCATCCACACTGATACATCCACCATATTGCTATCAAGTTGTTACTATTGCACAAACTTCAGGTTATAAACAATTTCATTTTCGTTAAGATAAGGGAACATAAAGGGAGATATAAAGGAACAGCTTTTTTCAATATCGGACACGTTCACAAAAATGAAGTTGCTATTTTCAAATTCGGGAACAAAGGGAACAACACATTTCAATTTCGGGAACATGAATAGTGTTATGTATTTTCCGTAGGTTAAAAATTACAGTTTTCAACTGATGTAGACCTACATAAAAAATTGAATATATAATTATATATATAAAATAAGTTAATTGATGAGAAGATAAATTAAGTTTATTAAGTCTTCAAGAACTTTGCTGTATGGTCTTAGAGAAGTGTGCTAGTAGCAAAAGATAAGCATTAGCAAGTTTGACAAAGAATATTATCAAAAGTAAAAACTCAAAAGTGTAGGACCAAAATGAAAATGTGGAAAAACGGAATCAAAAAGTCTTAAGAGGTGGATATGGAAATTCAAGATGCTTGATAACCTTATTTGGTTTGGTTTTCAGTAAATACTATATTGTGGTTAAATATGTTCATGTTACCACAAAGAACATCGTATAAAAAAAGGAAGACACCAGCAATGTTGATGTTGATGGCTAAGGCAACTTAAGATGAAACTACACGATGCATATTCTTTTGCATATGATTAGAAACATTATAAATACTTCATTGATAAAAGAAAAATAAGTGAATCTGATAATCATAGAAAATTATGTCTTTTCAGATAACTCTCAAATTCAGCATAAAACTAGAATTTTACAAGCCATCAAGCCATCCCTATTGGCTCTACAGATTTACTCCAAAAGTTCACGTTCGATTGAGGATGCAATTTAATGGTCTCCCAGTGATGCAAAAACTGACGTCACTTCTATAGAGGCTTTTACGATTTGGACCATAATGCAACACGATGAAGAAAATCCACCATCTTGGTAGTAATTAAAAGACCTCCCGCAGTGTTGTAAACAAAACTTGGTAGTTACGTAAAGTTGGTTGAAAGTTTTCTTATAATCATGTCGTCTTATTTCAATTCATTACTTGTTGTTGCTCGCAAAAGGTACGAAGAGAAAATTTCACTAATTGGTAATCAAGATCCGTACCAAATCCCCAATCAAGAACGGAATTCTGATCTTAGTTCATTTCCTCCTCTCACCTTGACATGGTGAATTATCTTGTTCTTGGATCGAGTCCCTTTTATAATATGAAAGACTTCAAGAATTATAAAAGTTTGGAGTCCTACGATCGTTTCTTATCCGGATGGGTTCAAAAAATTCAAACTTTTCAACACACCACGGAAAACAAAACTTTCATTGTTATTCGAGCAGGGGTTCTTAATAGTCAACGCCTAAGTGAGAAACCGGTGTCTTCTTGGATAATTTGCAACAGCGATGGAGAAATCTGCTGCTGCCACTGTACATGTATGGCAGGTTTGGGTGAAAGTTGTTCCCATGTAGCTTCCATTATGTTTTTTGTTGAGGCTGCAGTGAGATTGCAAGAGAAAAAAACCGTAACCCAAGAGCCTGCTTATTGGCTATTACCATCATCAAAAAAATCAGTTGAGTATGCTGCAGCCAAAAATATTGATTTCACTTCATCTGCTACTCAAAAAAAATATTGGATAATAAAGTGAAGGATCCTTATTCCACTACTGCATCATCATCTTCATCAAATAAAGGGAAAAAAATGTTCGGAAAATACCAGTTGACAAATTTTCCAATTTTTTACAAACTATTTCTGCAACTAAACCTGCTGTTTTGTCTGTCTACCCTGGATTCAGTCATGAATATAAGCCAAAAACATTATCAGAAACATTTCCACTTGTTCTGACAGAATTATTTGATGAATCTTTGATTGGGTTACCATTAAATGATATCAAAAGTTGTTGCAGCACTCTTCATGATAAATTAGCTGCTACCAAAGAGCAGATTGCTTCTGTTGAGGAAGAAACTCGTAGTCAGTCACATTCTGGTTTCAGTTCCGTGCTGAAAGAATTATAGCTTCAAAATTTAAATCAGTCATGTCAACATCTCTTACGAATCCTTCCAAAAGTCTCATTAAAACTATTTGCTATCCATCAACATATAAATTCACTTCAAAGTACACAGAATGGGGTAATAAACATGAGAGAGTAACCATAATGAAATACCTTGATATGGAAAGTCATAACCATGTCAACCCACATGTTGTCGAATGTGGTTTGTTTCTTGATTCAAATCATCCATACCTTGGTGCTACACCAGATGGAATCATAAAGTGTTCTTGCTGCCCTGATCGTTTGTTGGAGATCAAATGTCCATATACCTTGCGTCACCATACACTTGATGAATTACCATCTTCTTTTTACCTGGAAAAATCTGAAACTGGTGTTAATTTAAAAAAGAATCACCAATATTATTTTCAAGTACAAGCACAAATGGCTATCACTAAAATCAAGTCATGCCTTTTTTTTTGCATGGACAGAAAAGGACCATTTCCTTCAACACGTACCATTCGATGAGTCATTTTGGATCAGTCACTTGAAAAAATGTAATACCTTTTTCAATTCTGTTATTCTTGTAGAACTTGTCAGTAAATATTTCAGCCAAGCAACGCCGGAGACTGTTTCAACTGATCGTGATTATGCTTATCCTTGCTCTATGGAAGAGTGAATCAAGAATCAAGAAAAACGGCTATTTTTATAACCACAATTATGAAAAAACATTACTTATGGCTTATTTTTAGTAAACACCTATTATTATTCAAACTTACTATACTTACGTCCTGGTCGTCTAACTGGTAAAACCCTTGTGTTAACCACAAGTAAGCCAGGTTCGATCCCTGGTCAGGGCATACATCAACCAATCTGATTTCTGATAAAATATTGCGGAAATAATGTTTTTTTTTAAATATGTGGGCTATGAAAATAGCCATTTTTTCTTTAGACATCTTTGATCCAATTAACCAGCAACTGTAAACAGAAGACAGATGATTTCTAAAAGACACAATCATTATGTAAGTTGCCATTAATGTTTTTTATACATATGTTGCTTTAAAAAAAGTCGTTGTAGTTTGTCCAAAAACCAGTTACTCATTAGGAACAACTGAGGGACATAAGTTAGTGATAGCACATGCCACAGTGGTAATTTTATCCAACATAAGTAAATCTTGTCCAGGTCTTGTCATGACTTAACTAATGGGTAAAGTTTTGGTAAACTTTTGTTTAACTACACCAATAACTCGTTCTACATGAATTCGTACATTGGCAATAGCTCTTGTTGACTCAATTTCCTTCCCACTCAGTTGATGCTTTCCACGTGTAAATGCTGGTATTTTAACACTTACACCAACTGTAGCAACAAGTTCATCAATATCAAACCCACAATCAGCCAGAACAACATCACCTGGTAGTAGATTGCTGACAAATTTGGACTCTCTGACCAGATGCTTATCACTTAAGGCTGAAATACACTATCATTTTCCAATGATCATTTTTCAATGATACATTCCAATGACATTGAAAATTAAAAATTTTTGCGCGAATACACTATCATTGAAAATTACAAACATGGACTCTGAGGAAGAAACAGCAGCTGCTGTCGT
Organism: Turritopsis dohrnii; assembly: GCA_027922465.2. NCBI lineage: Eukaryota > Metazoa > Cnidaria > Hydrozoa > Anthoathecata > Oceaniidae > Turritopsis > Turritopsis dohrnii. The sequence goes on along the minus strand of BQMF02000559.1, from coordinate 207,858 downwards.
TGTTTAAATTTTATCAAAAAAGAGAGAGTTGAACGCAGAAAACCAAAAAAAGAAGTGCACGGGTAAAGGCATGGCTAAATAGACCAAATGAACTTGGCATCCATAATACCTCCATGCATGAATTACGTGCGGGGGAAATCGCAGAATATACGAGATTTTTAAGAATACCACCGAATATTTCCGATGAGCTGCTTCATCTCATAGACGGTGATATTACGAAAAAAATACAAGACCCAATCCCTGTTCAAGTTAAAGCACATTGTCCCAGTTTATCCTTGAATTTTGCGAAGCTATTTACATGCGATTAAAACTTGGTTAACTCCTCCAAATTTCAATAAATGCGTCCTCATTTTCGCGTGTAAAAGTCTTCAATATATTATTTTTGTTTATGTAAGTATCTAAAATCACATCGCGTACAACGAACACGTGCGCGAAAACAATAGATTCGATTCGAAACAATAGAAAAAAAATGACATTGAAAAATTAAAAGTTGAACATGTTCAACTTATCATTTTTCAATGTCATTGAAAATGAGAGTATAAAAAATGACATTTTTTTCTGAATACACTGTCATTTTTCAATGATAATTGAAAAATGATCATTGAAAAATGATAGTGTATTTCAGCCTTTACTCGGCCTCCCCAACCATCTGATAAAAAGCTAATAGAACCCTGTGGTGGGATTCCGATAAGATATTTGATGGTGTTGTGGTGTTTGTAGTTAGACCATGTTTGAGCTCTTGCATAAAGATTGGACGTTCGATGAACACTTCAAAACAATCAATGATAGCCACCACTTTCCGGCCAAACTTTTCACGAAAAATCAGTGGCATTGATGTTACCAAATCATCACAATGGGGCCAAAATACTAATTGCTTCAAATTGACATACAACAAGTCCATCACTTCAGTAAAGCTTTTGGATATTAAGCTAGCACTCACACCATATCTGTACGCCAAATCTTGAACCTGAAGGTTTAAACGCAGCCTCATCAAAGTTACAATATATCTCTGGAACTTTGTTAAACCAGAATTTTTTCTGAGAGATATGTATTCCGATATGAGTTCGAACGTTGCCATCAAAACTTTGCTTGATGCGAAGCCAGTATAATATAGTACTTTTGCGTCATCATGAAAATCTGTCTCATCCATTAACCTAATGGTATCAACAGCTTTACTTAACCGTGCAACCTGCCTACGCAGGGAACTATTTTCAATACGAAGCTGATTAACTTCATCACCTTTCTCATCAACCTCATCAACTTCCATCATATCATCATCAACTTTCATATCATCAAACACATCATCAACCACTCTAGAACTACTTTCTGCTACAAAACTCAACTCTGACAACTTCAAAGCTGTCTCCATTTCCCTCTCAAAAACCTTCTTTTTCCTTCCTACACACCTTTCATATCTAGCAACACTACTACTGCTGGCAACACAACTAGAACTACTTACAATAACAGCATCACTATTACTTTCATCAACATCACTATTTAAACGGTCACCATAACCCAACTTCAGCGATTGCACCCAATCTGGGTTTGTATCATCCAAAAGATGAGCAGGTCAACCACTAACAAAATGAGCACTACAAACTCGCCAGGTATCGATTTTTTTGTACGATGAATCAGCACGATGGATAACAGCCAGCCAACAATTTCTTCGCTTCTCTGTCAATGCTTTTATCTGGTCTCCTTGGATTGTAATAATCTTCGGCAATCGATAAGAGCTTACATTTTGTTTGCCCTGTATGTTATCACAATCTACAACACAGCAAGCTGTAGGCATCTTGATAGTGATTTGTGAACCGAGTTGTTTACTTTACTACCAATTTTACTACCAAGATGGCTGACCGTGATGCATTTCGGGTAATCTCGGAAATCGTAAAAACCTCCATACACTAACCATAAACATAATTACTAATGGTGCATATTTCTTACATAAAAGTTTGTATTAACAATACATCAGGTTTTTTTCTAAAATTTCTTCAAACTTCAATACTCTGTCCAACTCACTGGTTCAACATTGATATTGACATATCATGAGTAAAGCATGCACACTAAACCATTGAAAAACAAATTGCGATAAAACCTCAAATCAAGATGTCAAGTTATTGAAATTTAACTGCATTTAGAAAGTTCCATTGTTATACTGAGATTTCTGGGAAATGAAACTGCTTAAACTGCACCAGTCATTCTACCCCCTGACAAGTCATTTTGTTCCTAGATGTGTTTTTTTTTTTTTTTTTTTTGCAATCGTTTTATCACTGAAATACCTTCTTGTTGGCGGGATTTTTTATACTTGTAAACATCATGCAAATATTTTGGAAGACATTCTTGCGTTTTTATAACGTAATTTTGGCTGTTTTTCTATTTCAAAATTCACATTACTGCCAGGGAGGTAATAATTTTCTTATTAACTTTCTATTCTACGCGTAAATAATATTCTTTCTAATAAGCCCCGGGCGCTCATAAGAGGAGGGCGCTTGTAAAAATATTTTCAACTTGAAGGAGGCGGTTACTGAAACAACTGGAGAGGGGTGCTTACGGAAGAAACGCGACATTTGAAATCGAACAATATCGTAACCCTATTGCCGATTATGCATACAGCACTAATTACACGATGCACAGCTTTAATCATTATTTATTAATTGGATAAAAGCATACAGTCTTGTTAACCATATGTAAGACCTTCAAAAGACAGGCCTCTATGCTGTTATTTCTTATGTTTTAATCTCATCTGTGAACGGTTGTTAGCAAACGAAGACAGTTATAAAGTGAAAACTTTAATTTAAACTCAATTGTTGTAGTAAAACTATATTCACGTCATGTTTTGTATTACATTTTCACGACGTCTTGTTTTAGTCCAACGTCTACCATTACCACCAACACTGAAAACAAGAAATAAAGAAAGAAAATCAATTATGCTAAATAGCTACAACTGTATCATTGTCTTATTCCACATAATGAAAACAACATGAAATCTTTTTAGGCGTAAATGACCATCTTCGTTTTCAAAATAAATAACAACGTTACAATGTTAGTCAAAATAGTGACAAAAATTGTGTTATGACTACTGGACAAGACTTAGATACAGTCATAGCAACAAATGTTTAAAATTGTACACTCATTTAAAAGTCGGGCCTCTTTTGAAGAATTACTTCTGTTTCATTCTTATAAAGAAAGAAAACAATTTGAGTCAGAAGGGACTCATCGACAATGTGTTATCACTACAAAAAAAAATAAAATTAAAACTGTGAAATTAAAATCGCCGAGTTTAAGTGAAATTGCATGTGTGAGAAAACTCAATTCTAAACGATTTCCGTAAAAAACTATTTGCTGAAGGTGAGAGAATTTACACAAGTTGTGATGTCAGAGGTGATGCAGAATCAAGAGTTCTGATTGGTTCCAAACGGATTTTGCGTATAGTGTCAAATCTAGAATGATAACAGCATAAAATTTCAAATTCCAGCCAAACTTTGACAGAAATTCGGAAGTTCATAAACTTATACAAAATTTGTGCAAAGAACAAACAGAAGGACTTCGAATTTTATCCTTAATTAGGCAATTAAGACGTAGTGTAGGCTGATTAGTAGTAATTTTGAATTTGGAAAATTGCGTATAAGAAATTAATTAACGCTAGCCCTAACCCTAACAGGTATTATTTTGGGGGGTATAACCGACAAGTACCACTTTTTTGGCTTAGCATATCTCTAAGAATCCATTCTTTTAGCTTTGGCGGTGCTTACATTAACACTTGAGTAATATGGCAACAACATTGAGAGCTGATAATTACGTCTGGTTATGTGAAGTCATATCATATATCGCACATTTTCCGAAAGTCTGAAATATCACATATTTGTCCTGCAAATAATGCTTGTACTTTGCATATTTGGCAATGAGACAATAATTGAATTTAGAGATAATGAACGCACTAATCAATCGATCCAATACCACAAGATTTGGTATCAACCTTACCAGTGCTTTGAGTTAACTGCTAGTGTTGTTACAAAAGGTCTTGATTTGAAATCTCAGATTATCTATATATTAATAGCCGATTCTCTGTCTGTCTGTCTGTTTGTTTGTTTGTTTGTTTGTTTGTTTGTTTGTTTGTAAGTCACGCAAAATGGTAGATTGAGTTGTGAGCGAAATTATTTCTTTTTTTGTGTGCGACGTGAGTTCGAAGCAAATACATTGCAACCCCAATCGAACGTGACTTTTTTTGGCTGATGAACTAATAGGAATAACGTTTCGTTTTTATTATTTTGTTAGTTTTATATTCCACGTTGACTTGGCTTTGAAAACAATACACCAACTAAATACAAAGAAACTAACTGATAAAACATTTTGGACAAAAAGCAGCCGTGGCAGAACGTGGTAGCATCTCGGTTTGCCAGTGTATCCTAACGTATCCTTGCCTGACTGTCTGAGACGGGTGAACTTTTTTTTCGAGTAATGAAAATGTTTAAAAACCTATAGGTAAAAAAAAAAATATCATAAAACAAAATATTTTTTTTCCTTTTGTCATAATAGTTGTCTTTAATCGATTTCTTTTAATCACTTGATTCATTTAGCACGTGCCTTTTCTTCTCTCCTCCCGTGTGATCTTTATAAGAAGAGAATCCATTTCCCCCTTACGTTTGATAGCACCCATGTTAGAGCGCGTAACTTTTTTTAAACAAAAGTTAATAAAAAGTTGAAGTTTTCTCTCTATACGTTTTGAGTGTATTGTTACACTGATAAAAGATTGGTTTTACCAGAGGTTGTGACTTCGAATCTGCTTCTGGTTGTACGAGCCGTTTATAAGGAAATTTGACGTTTATTGATACAGTGATACAGAGCAGGTGGACATGGGCGGCGAGCGACGCCGCCTTGGCGGCTAGTTATCAAAATTTATCTTCAATCATTTCACGTTGCGACTTTATCATCAGTAAGAATCACATTGATAGAAAGTGATAGGTTTTCGAGGACATCACCAAGAACAATACAAAAATTATCAGATTTACAAGAAGAACATTTAAAATATTACCAATTACATAAAGTAGTACTTGCTTAAGTTAAAACCATTTTGTGACAACCTTTCATGACTTCCTATCAATTTAGGTTTGCTTACTGCTATCTGTGTTGGCATGAAATAATGTATTGTTGTCAGCAAATTTACATTGAATCAAAAGTTAAACATCAAATAATTCATCGATAAAAATATGAATCCCTGACGAACACAAACTGAAATATTCCAACAATTACTGAAGAAAGAACCAATTCTGCGTAACCCATTGGAAATTAAAAAGCCACGATAAATCTAATCAAAGACTTTTCTCAAATTCATGACAACAATGGATACAAATTTGGTATAATGATATTTTGAAATGAATGGACTATGATTAGCTATTGTTTGTTATTTCTGTATTGGCATGTGCTTATCCAAAGTTTTAAGCGTTTGCAAATAGACTTCGTTACCTGATACGACATTTTCCAAGATAATTATCAAGTCAGCATTCAAACTGATATCGTCCATTTTATTTTCATACATGATACACCTTTTTTTTATAAGTATCTGGTAAATTTGGCTCAGCCTCAGTCATGCTTAAAGATTTTGAGAATCGAGCCTTAATCCATGCTTATAAATATGCTTAAGCCTAGTGTCCACCAACGCGCTAAAACATTAACGCAAATGATCAACGCCAAATAAAAGATTCGCGCGTAGATGGACACCTTAACGCAAATAACTAACGCAAAAAAATTTAAGCGGGCGCAAATTTTTAACGCCAAAATTTTGGTTATAACGAAAAAATATTCAGAAGTCAAAGAAATGCCGATGATCTTTAGCATGTGGTGCTATTCAACAACAAAAAATCTATTGTGATAGGGGAATGCGTTTAAGATATTTTTTAAAACTCGTGGAGTGAGATGTGAGATAAAATAATGCTATAGAGCCAAAAACGATAAAAATAAAACATGGGAAGAAAAAAAGTAATTAAAAGTAAAATAATTGAAATATTCCTCCCTATTCGAAACTCTCATTTTATTAAAAAGTCTTGTTGCATCATACACTTCTTGGTCCTTGCAAATATCCTGTACCCAGAAAGCCCTCTTTTTATGAGCATTTGTTCTTCGACGACGTCTTTTTTGCAGCAACATTACTAGCAAAATATCAAGTGCGTTTTGTTTTCCTCTTCACAATTCATTTCTGCTATGTTTCTATATACTTGATCGTTTCAAAACATTTTAGTAAAATTCAATGGACACGTTTGCGTTTAGTTTTTGCGCCAGACATTCTGGCGCCGGCGATAAATTTTATATCTAATTATTTGCGTTTATCATAGGCGCTTTGGTGAAGCTTTGGTGGACACTCAGCTTTAGTCTATCCACACCTAATAACCATAAATATTGAGTTTTAGTTTATTTTTTGACCATTGCTTTTTTATTTATTTTACTGTTTTGTTTTCAAATCTATATTGTTATAGTTTTTTAGCAAGATGTAGAGTTTTTATATGGTAAATAGCAGCAAAAAAAGAAAAATGATAAAATTTATTTTTTGACCAGTGTTTATGCTTATACACAATTTTTTCAGGTTCAAAGGTATGCTTAGTATATGCTTACATTTTTGGCAATTATCAGCCTAATTATGCTTATATCCGTTATGCTTATAAAAAAAAAGGTTTACGTGGGTTTTACCAAAAATCTGCATAAAATGAATGTAAATAAATGTATTTTATTGTGAATGTCATACATAAAAGCTTTCATTATTTGGATATTAACGACATGAAACCCAGTGATAAGCCAATTCAGCATTTTGCTTGTTCCAGCCATTATGTAGAATGATAACTTCTTTCATAGCAAAATAAAAACATTGTAGAAGCAAATATAACAGTAAGCTGCTTATGTTTTCATTTTTCGTCAGTTGAGAAAGCAAGGCATATCATTATCCCAACCTAGTACCTATAACTGTTTGTAACCTTCTGTATGTCGAAAAAGCAAGAAAACCCTGGTTATGCAGTTGTCTCACTAGACAAATTTCAAAGTTCTTATGACAATGAATTGGACTACCTGTCCTAGTACTGCCTAGAAAACATTCAAAAGATATGTTGTGTCCTCAAAATTGAGAATGTTGGGATTGAAGAAACGGAGAGAAGCATGCTAAGCATGATCAAAAGAACAAATCACGTGACCACTTATTGCTGATTGAGAGAAAAACCGTATATTCATAGAATTTGTTTTTTTACTCTATCCCCTCCCATTAATAACAGAAAGTTATCAAGTTTAATCGATTTCTCAGAATTTGTTTATATTTTTGATAAGCTCTGAACAAAACTAAACGAAATTTATTAATTTCTTTGACCTAAATTTAGTACCTCACGTTCATGAATTGTCGAAATAGTATTTGATCTTCAACTGAGTTGTTAAGCCAGCGAGCAAATTTGTTGAAAAATCTCTGGAAATAAAATGCACTTCTATAGAAATATGCACACAATTTCAATGATAATGCTCTTCGTCGTAGTGACTTTTTGTCGATTTTGACAGCAGGGTATTGAAATTTATCGACATGGTTTTTAATGAAACATGTAAACAAGGACAAGAAAACTATATAAATAAAGCTTTTGAGAGTTTTTAATCAAATAAAAATTCTGCACCAATGACAACTTAATTGGGAGATTCTTAAAATCGACGAGCCTGTTATGTTATTACTTGTGAGAATTTTTTTTGAAACTGTTCAACCAAAAACTTACTTCAGAGATTTTAAGCCTTTTGCTGCATCAAAAGAAACACTATTACTTTGCACGCTTATTTCAAGTGTTGATGTGAAGTTTCTAATAACTTTCTGGGTAAAAATTCACGAACAGTGAGTAAACAATGAGCTGTTTATAATTCCCTACAAATCTATAGAAAAAGAGTTTCGTGTAAACGAAACATGATGTTTCTGAATCCCCTTATTATCATTAAACGATTATTATTATCAATGAACGCAAACATTATGGCATCCATTCCAATACAAACAAGAGCTAGATGGCGCAAAACGGTAGCAGCAAGCAGCATACTTTCGAAAGCACGACCAAAAATTGCCATTGTCGAATTTTTTCAAGAAAAAAATTTTAAGAACTTATGTGTAAAAAAACGCGTCTGCTTCGAAAAAAATTAAAAACAATAACAAAGATTCCATGGACTCAAGAAACCTTCCCAAAAACTGTGATCTTTGAAATATTTAATGCAAAATGAGGGTTTAGATAGCTGACAAACTTTAGATGTAATTAAAAAGTTCGTTAAGGTTGAACTACCGACGATAAAATCGTACCTTACATCCAAATGCTAAGCATTTTTAGTAAAAGTAACTACTTATTACTTTTAACTTAAAGCCTAACTGCCAAAATATCTCAAATTTATTTTAGAATGTTTGCTGGATATAACCTTCGAATATTTTTAGACTGCGTTCCTTTGTGAGATTTCATATGATTTTCTGAACGAAATCTGATCGACTGTTAAGCGTAGGCTAAAAACTGCCGTTTCGGCCGGAGGAGTAGGAGGAAGAGGAGTAGTAGTAGGAGTCCAAGGGTGTTTTAATACGGTATTCGCTTGCGCTGCTACCGTAATAAACAGTACTCGACGCCTGGTAAATCGACAAGGCAAAAAGCGTGAAGTACTATTAACTAAGTTTGATGTTGTTGACTTTAGGACACCCGTGGTGAAGTAAAGTATTTAAAATACCCGTGGTTCCTCCTACTACTACTACTACTACTCCTCCAAGTTATGAACGTTTTCGTGCAGCGTTTACATGACATCGTTGCCGAATTCGCAAATTTGGTCAAATTAGGACTTCCAGTTGACCAATTTTCATGAAAATTTGCACAGAGCACAATTGAAAGGTGCTGATTTCAAATTTGACAATGATATTGCCAGGTTTGACTAAAATTGGACAATTTAGGCCAAATTTGGACCAAATTTCAAAAGTTCTTCAAATTTCAAAAAATTTTGCGCCGATCACATTTGAAAGGTGCTGATTACGAATTTGTCAGTCATTTTGTCAGATTTGACCAGAAATGGGTAATTCGGGCCAAATTTGGATCAAACTTAGAAATTTCCGCAATATTCATAAAAATTTCTACAACTCACAATTAGAAGTTGCTGATTTTGAATTTTCCAGTCATTTTATTAGATTTGAACATAATTTGGCAATTCGGCAACGTTGTATTTTGAGACTAAATATGCATCGTTGTGTTACGTCCTGAAGTCTTCAAGCCAAGCGGCTTTTTGTTCTTCTTACAATATCCTTGTGTACTCCTTGTCAACTGAAACGTTTACCGCAAAACTTGCCAAATTTTTAATGTTGAATAATTTTTAAATTTATTATGTTATAGGAGCGTTATAAACTTTGAAAAATACAAAAACCCTCTATCAAACCAACTTCAACCCCATTTTTAGTATAAAAATGTGTAATTCGCTTGTCGTTCATCTATCAATATCTTTGGAATCCACATTTTTTTAAGAAGTAAGTGGTATTTCTGAACCCCAGAAAGCAAATATGTAAGTTCTGTGTTCAACATAAAGTGTATAAATAAAGCGATAAAGAAACAGTTTTTCAGGAAAAAAGCATAATTTGACACCGAAGCTTTCTTGTTCGAAAGATCTGTTTACATTAACTCGATTTACAAATTTAGAGTTTTAATGAATTATGGGTTTCATAATACTAATCGAGTTAAGAATTAAACCACTGTGCATTCTATTGTATTTCATCCGTCAATAGACTCTTAAACAAAACGTTGAAACAAAGCAAAAATAATGTTTGGCTCTCACGCCTGCCACGTATCTCATAAGAAAACTGATGACAAACTTTTTTCTCGAGATTATGATAGTTCATTATCTTTAAATGTTAGGAAAGACTAGTTTTCTTCGAGATAAAACATATAAGGAAACTAGTATCCCGTGTAAAAATTTTTTACGGGTTTTAATTCTGAAAGTGACATCTCAAACCTGATGTCCAAAAATTAAATCACAGCATGATGAACAGAAAGGGTATCAGTGCTGTAAGTACTTTAAACTTTAGAAATAGGAGCGCAGAACAGTCGTTTTACTTGGAAGATCTTAAACCCATCAAAAATAAAAATACGCGCTGCGTGTGCATCGGCTTTTTTCACTTTGTAAAATAAATTGTATCGATTGAAGATGCAATGCAATGGTTGCCCGTGATGAAAAATCTAACGTCAATACGAAAAAAAAAACACTTCTCACCCTTTTAATTAAGAAACTTTAGGTATTCCAGCTAAAGCATTTTTAGTTCACTATCAACACTGGAGTTATGAACAGAAAAACTTTTTAATCGGAAGATCTGACACACATCAAAATATTCATAATACATCTTTCATGATAGTAGTAAAAATAACTTGTGTGTACAGGAAAACAACAAAAATGCTGGATAAATAAACTGTGTTCTAACTAAATAGATCTATAATATTTTAACTTTGGTTTAACTTCAAACAAAGAGAATATACCTATCCATACTAATTCACATCATCATGTTAGTAAGCAACAACATCTTCTGCAGCCATTTTCAAACACTTATAAACTCTTTACTTTCCATATTTCATATCTGAAAACAAAATAATAATACTTTAAACTTCTACTAATTTAAACTACTACTTTCCAGCACACTTTCCTACTGTAAACATATACTTAAAACACTTTCTTCTGTTATTTCTTTTCCACTGACATTACGCTACCATATTTATACACTGAAAAACATAAAACTACTTTCTTCGTTTGGAAAAACTGCTTTTATGCTTATGTGAGGTAACTTTCTCTATTTTGCAGAAGATTTTCTACTATAAACATACACTAAATACCTCTGTAAACTTTCTTTTCTTTCCAGTAAGTGTAGTAAACCTTTCACCTTTCACCTTCGTCTGCTTCGTGCTAAACTGTCTGTAGACTAAGGGATTTACTAACGGATTCCGTCGGCAACCAATCAAAACGGCGAAAAAATAATTTCTTGCGTTTTGATTGGCTTAAAAATAACTGACGTTAGATGCCCCGTGCTATTATACTAATCGTGAATGTGTCTTGCGTGGTCGAACTGCCACTATATGACCACGATTAAGAAGATTTTGGCCGTAAATTTTTAAAAAAACAATCACTCTCTAAGTTAAATGTGTTGCACACGATTGCGGATTATTATAAGTAGATATAAAGGATTCGCGCTGCAACAATGGATTTTGAAAACTTAATAGCATGTGGACCCAGTAAGAATATAGCATTTAGCTATTGATATATTATGGAAAATTTGTCGAAATCGAAACTTGGCCGGTGATAAGGGAATTATCTCTCAATATGTAGCCCAATCGTAAAGCATCAGATTCATGACAGAATAAATTAGCGGGATTCGGAAATGTCATGTTTCGTTTACACGAAACTATTATAGATTTGTAGAGAATTATATACAACTTAGTAGAGTTGTTCGTGAATTTTTCCCTACAAAGTCATTAGAAACTTCACATCAACACTTGAAATAAACGTGCAAAGTAATGATGTTTCTTTTGATACAACAAAAGGCTTTAAATCTCTGAAGTACCGTTTTAGTAGGACAGTTTTAAAAAAAATCTCACAAGTAATTGATTTTTTTTGTGTAACAGGCTCGTCGAGTTTACGAATCTCCCTAATAGTTTCAGTCATTTTGAACTATTTAAGTATACTGAAAACACACGTAAAAACGTTTTACGGCTTTCCATTTCAAAAATAATGTTTCAAAAGGCGACGAAAAACCGAATTATGCATGGAAAGTATAAACGTTTTACAGCTTTTAAAACCGATCAAATACTGTATGGAATCGTTTTGGTAAGACTAACCGTTACGGAGATATCGTTGATCAAAGATTTTAGTCAAGTCACAGCATCAGAGTTTTTTGGTTTGGCGATACAAGCGATGAGGTGACGAAAAATTTGGGCCTAATTCCTTTTGGGTGATGCGGCTGTGACGTCATCAAAATCTTCGATTGACCATTTCTTAGTAACGGTTGGTCGTAGCGAAACATGTTTTGATCAGCTTTTCGAGCTCTACAACATGTGTACACTTTCCCTTTTCAATTCCAATATTTTTTCGTCAAGCAGTTCGCACACGGGAAAGGCGAATTTGAGACATTGTTTTTGAAGTTAGACAAGGTAAAAGGTTTTTACCCGGGATGCTAGTTGTTTTAATATTGGTGAAACATATTATGACTAAAGTATGCACGTTGAAATACAAATTTCAATAAAACTTCAAATCAAGGTGTAAACCTATCGAAATAGAAATTTAATTACGTTTAGAAAGTTCCATTGTTGCACTGAGATTTCTGGGAAATGGAACTGCTTAAACTGCACCATCATTATACCCCCTGACAAGCCATTTCATTCGTAGATGTGTTTCTTTTACAATCGTTTTATAACTGAAGTACCTTCTTGTTAGACAGAGTTTAAACCACCACACTCTGTCTTGACAGCCTTAATCTACCTTTAAAAAACCAAGCTTTGTATTTTCTAGACAAATTGGATAGTTAACAGTTATAGATAAAATATAAATCGATAATAGCTGGATATCGTATTCTCTCTAAAAAGCGCACAGGCAGTTATAATGTTTTTATAGTTTTGGAGGGGCGCTTAGTAGAGAAGGGTGCTAATTGGGAAGGGAGGTAAACATCATGTAAATATTCTGAAAGAAAATCCTGCGTTTTTTTGTTTTACAATCGTATTACTGCCCGGGCACTTGCTAATTTAGAATATTATTCTTTCTAGGAAGTCCCCCGGCGCTTATTAGAGCGGGGCGCTCTTAAAATATTTTGACCATGAAGAGAGGTGTTAACGGAGAGGGGCGTTGATAGAAGAGGGGTGCTAATTAGAGAGAATGCAGTATTTTTCAGAAATGAAAAAATCTAAGCAATAATTTATTTATGAAACAAATATTTCAAAAGTTCCGTGTCAAGAACTGCGGATGAGAGTATATTCATTAAAAGGGAAGAAGAAAAATGCGCTGATACCTAATCGACATTTGAAATCGAACAATATCGTAACCCTTAGGTACTTTTTTAATTGTTACTGTTAATGCATACGACACTAATTATAGCTACGAGACATAGCTCTTATCATTATTTAGTGGATAAAAAGATACAGTGTTGTTAACCATATGTATGAACTTCATAAGATAGGACTTTATATACTGTTCTTACTTCTCATATTTTTATCTCATCTGTGAATGCTTGTTAGCAAACGAAGATATTTATAAAGAGAAAAGTGAATTTTAGGTGAAATGTTGTAGTAAAACTATATTTACGTAATGTTTTACGTTTTCATGACGTTTCGTTTTAGTGCCGGAAAGACCACCGCGACCGATCGTAGGCCCCGGCCCTGTGCCTGCGAATGCCCCAAATCCAAATCCAGACGCTGTGAATGTCTAAATGGCTATAATTGTATTGTCTTTTTTCACATATATTAAAACAACATGAAGCATGTTTATTTGTAACGTCCATCTTTGTTCTAAAAGTAACCAACAACTATGCAATAATAGACAAGTACCACTTTTTTACCTTAGCATATCTGTAAGAGACCATTCCTTCAGCTTTGGCTGTGTCTACATTTACACTTGAGTAATATGACAACAGCATCGAGAACTGATAATTGTGTCTGGTTATGTGAAGTCATAAAATGCTTGTATTTTGCACATTTGACAAAAGGCAATAGTTGAACGCATTAAGTTAACATAAGCACGCACGATGTTTGCATTTTTTTGTATTTTATTATGTAGATAATATATTACGACTTTGGTAACTCTGTAAACAATGAAGCTTTTGATTGGGCTCGACATATGATTTTCAGAGTTTTCATTTCCAACTGGAGTGTCTCAATAATTTTTGGGTTGTAGATACCTAGAACTTTCAAGAAATGGGAATAGGATTATTAATGCAAAAGTTTTGCTATAATTTGAAAAAGTTTGAGTTAAAAAACATTGTTTTCGCTGTCAGATCGAAACAAGTTAATATTCCAAAGAAGAGAGAGCAAATCAATATTGATATAGCTGGCAAAATTATGTCAGAAAGGGAAGGAAAAACAAAACATAAAATTTATATGTAGTGTTAAATCCATTCCACCACTTGGTTTGCCTTCAAAGCTCTCCGTTTTATTCAAGAATTGGTGTGTAGGAAAGATTTCTTGCAAATGTCAGCCTTCAGTCTCGACCTGCTCGTTGTCACTCACGTTACCGGTCCATTACAAGTCAGCTGATGCTATGAAAGAAGCATTTTTCGACGCCTTGAAAATGACCCAAGGCTTTAATTTATAAGCTATACTTGCGGAATAATGCTGTTGTGTCTGTGGGCAAGTTCATGTACCTACTCTGCTGCGCATCATATTTCACTTTACCGAATCACTTGCAAAGCCAGTTTATCGAATTCCGAATCGCCAGTAAATATCGGTTTAGGCGTACGGCCCCACTGCCGTTAAATATGGGCCGCTCAAGGTAACTTTATAGTCAAATATACCTAAATGGTGTTAAGTTATGAATTTTCTTGAATCAACATACGATAAACTACAAGTACTGCACATCATTTAAGAGATATTTCCATAATTTTGAGGAACATTCTTGGTTCGGATACTTACGAATTCGATGTGTGTTATGAATAATTCTGAAATCGTCAAGTTTCTTTTGTATGACACCATTAAAGCAAAATGTTAAGGACTCACTGGATGAAAATAATTACTAGTAAGTTTTTGTTAACGCAAGATAAAGTCAGGAGAGTCCAATTCTTGCTCAACTCCTAGATTGTACTTACTTGTGAATTATAAAGATACTGTCCCAAATCTCGGTGTATTCCATATGCTAACGACAAATTCATAAAAGAAACAAAACCGTTAAAAAGTCCATGTTATAATTCGCAATTGGTAAAATAGAAAAATACCAATGAGTCCAGTTACCTTGAAAAAGTTTATCCAACAGATTGCCTTAGATCTTTTCATATGCCTCAAACTAAAGATGAAACATCAAGATTTCATCACCCAGCCGGGACATTTGTTAATAAATCTCTGCGAAGGAGTGCATATCTGTATAAATATGCACAAAATTTCAATAAAAATTCTCTCCGTCACAGTGACTTTTGACGATTTTGCCGACTGGACAAGAAGACGGTTACTTCGGTCAGAAATCACAACGAAGGGTAGTGTTACCTGATTTTAATACCATGGACTCAGGTCTAGGCCGCCAGTATTTCGTTGTACGTGTATCCTGCATGGAATAATTGCTCAATAGCTTTTCTTCCTACTAATCAGGTGAATGTAACGGTAAAAGTCTCGCAAAACATTGTACAAATTTACAGGTTTTCTATGAAAATTAACTATTACACTTACTTGCTTCGACGTCCACCATTTTGAAAAAACAATAAAATAGCTCAGCTGCTCATGCACAAATGAGTTAATCTAAAAAATTGAAAGGCTCACTTTTCTTTTCCTTTTTTTCTCCCTTTACACAATTTTATTAAGTTATTTAATATAATAATATTTAATAATATTCTGACATTTTTATTTGAAAATTTATGTTCTAGGGAGAAGAACCATGTATTATTGTATGGATCCCAATTTGATGATTAAAAAAAAACAAAATAAAACTAAACAAAAAAACAAAAAAACCCAACGAAACAGTCAATTTCAGTTGGACCCAGTAAACACAAAAACGTCTCTAAGACGTCTTTAAGACGTCTTTTAACATACCCAAGAGACGTCTTTGAAACGTCTTAGACTGGTTAAAATGTGTTAACGCTTTGAGACGAGTCACAGAACGTCTTTAAGACGTCTTTAAGACGAGCTGAAAAGACGTCTTTAAAACGTTTTTAGGTCGTTTTTGAGACGTCTATTTCGACGTCTTAAAGACGTCTTTGAGACCTCTATTTCGACGTCTTAAAGTCGTCTTTAAGACGTATTTAAATCGTCTTTTAACATACCCAAGAGACGTCTTTGAAACGTCTTGGACTGGTTGAAATATGTAACGCTTTGAGACGAGTTACAGAACGTCTTTAAGACGTCTTTAAGACGTTTTTAGGTCGTCTTTGAGACGTCTATTTCGACGTCTTAAAGACGTCTTTGAGACCTCTATTTCGACGTCTTAGAGTTGTCTTAAAGACGTCTTTGAGACCTCTATTTCGACGTCTTAAAGTCGTCTTTAACACGTCTTAGAGTTGTCTTAAAGACGTCTTTGAGACCTCTATTTCGACGTCTTAAAGTCGTCTTTAACACGTCTTAGAGTTGTCTTAAAGACGTCTTTGAGACCTCTGTTTCGACATCTTAAAGTCGTTTTTAACACGTCTATTTCGAAACTTAAGGGACGTCTTTAAATCTTCTCCTGGCTGTAATCTTAAAACGCATGTGATTTTAAAGGTTTTTGCTTGTTAAAACATAAACAACGAAAGTATTCCTTTTTCCATAAATATTTTCTCCAATACAAAGTCTTACAAAACATATAAAGTTTTCCTTTAAAAAATGCAATACAACTCTTTATAAAATATCTACATGAAATTTCCAATACAAACTTTTAAATACACGCTTTTCATCTTCCCCTTTGCAATTTTTCTTGTGACTACGAAAACCTTTTATTAACTAACTCGAACTCTCTTTGTAGAAATTACTTGATAACAAGACGTGTGTTCGATACTTTCATACAGAAATCACAAGTAGAATAATGCGTTAAGAAAGAACTTGTGTGGAACGCAGGTGATTACTTAAGCCGATTTTCCAATAGAAAAAGTGTCCTAGCGTGTCGTAGCGTATCATATTGTGTTTGCTGATTGGTTCTTGAGATATTTATTTATAATTATCCTTTTGTTTAAATAATTTTTGATATGCGTATTGCGTTAAAAAAGTTGACTTTATTTTAACTTTTCACGTGTCGTACCGTAGCGTATCAAGATCAATCAATCTGGCCAATCAGATGTCAGATTTTAATACGATACGCTTATCAGTTTTTTCTATTGGAAAACGGGCTTTATATGATTCGGAGCATTGAATTTTTTAGAGCACTCGCGCGCTTTGTTTTTGTACTTCATTGTTCAACTTGTCTATACAAAATAATTCAATGAGTTTTCGAAATCATCGACTCAAAACAGGTGTTAAATAAATATCGACTATGTTTTCCCAAAAAAAGTTGTCTTTGCTTTTTGATAATAATTTGCTGAAAGCATTGAAAGCAGAATGAGAAATGGAACTAAAATTGAAATCAGATACCCATTAAATTATCATGAACATTAATTAACGAAAAAGGTACAACACGTAGGCCCGAATTGAACCATTTCACCAATGCATATAAAAGGACCGTGTAATCTAATATCAGCAATCGCCATTATGTCGTCAAGGACCAGTTATGACTTTAAAGAAGCGTTTTACATAGACTTAAGAAAGGCTTTATTTTGTCTCGGCAAGGACGTCTTTGAGACGTATTATGAAATACGTCTTAATAAAGACAAGTTGAGGACGTCTTAGAAACGTGTTTTAAAAGACGTCTTATCTACGTCTCGGCAAAGACGTCTGTAACACGTATTTTCAAAGACGTCTTAATAAAGACGAGTCGCAGACGTCTTAGAGACGTCTCAAGAAAGACATTTTATAAAAGACCAGCTAAAGACGTCTTCACTCGTCTCAGATACGTCCGTACCAGTTTGAGACGTCTTAAAAACGTCTTGTGTTTTCAGTTGGAGTTGCCTATTCATTTATGTTGTAGTTGCCTATTCATTTTGTTAAACTAGTCGCACTAATGGGCTTCAATAAACTATCGTTAAGCATTTGCTTAAGTTAAAACCATTTTGTGACAATCTTTCATTTCTTCTATCAATTTGGGTTTGATTACCGCTATATCTTTGTAAGCATCAAATAATGTATTGACGTCAGCAAAAGTTACATAAATCAAAAGTTAAAAATCAAATAAATCATCGATAAAAATACTAAATAATAACGAACCTAAAATGAATGTCTGATGAATACTGAAATATTCCAAAAATCACTGAAGAGAGAACCAATTCTGACCTGATAGGTTGGTGGAGAGAAGTCCCACAGTACACTTACGTAAGCCTTTGGTAACTAAAAGGTTATGATGAATCGAATCAAAGACTTTTCTCAAATCCATGACAACAATGGATACAAATTTGGCATAATGACTTTTGTGATGAATGGACTATGATTAGCTCTTAGATGTTTTTTTCTTTAATAGTATGTGCTTATCGAAAGCTTTTAGCGTTTGTGCATAGAGTTCCTTACCTGATAAGACATTCTCCGGAATATTTCTTAAATCAGCATTCAAATTGATATCGTCCATTTTATGGTATTTTTCATATATGATAAATGGTTTTTACCACATTTCACAAATTTGAGAATTATTTTATCAATGAAAATTATTAATGTGGCATTCACATATCAACTTTTATCAACATTGCATGTTCTAGCCACATATTATGATAACTTGTTTTATGGTTAAATAAATTGGGTGAGCAAGACATATCGTTGTCACAACCTTGTGCCTATGACTTTTTGCAGAATTCTGTATGTCGAAAAAAGCAAGAAAAGCCTGGTTATACAAAGTGTCCTTACATTACCTAAAGAACCTACAAAGGATATGTTTTGGGCTCAAAATTGGGGAGCAGCAGTTGTGTTAAAATTCAAGAAATGAGCTTGATGTAATGAAGAGAAACATACCAAACATGAGTGAATGAACAAATCACATGATTACCTTTTGCTGAGTGAAGGAGAAACCATATATTCATAGAAGTTTCTCTCTCTCCTCTCATTAATCTCAGAAATTAATCAAGTTTAATAGACTTCGTTTTAATAGAATTCGTTTGTATTTTAAATCGGTAATTTTATGATAAGCTTTCAACGAAACTAAATGGAATTCAACGAAAATACAACGAAAATACAACGAAAATACAACGAAAATACAACGAAAATACAATGTATTTCACCTAAAAACCTGTTGTTGCCCCAAGTTCACGAATTGTCGAAATAATATTTGATCTTCAACTGAGTTTTTAAGCCTGTGGTTATTGTAATTTATCGAGACAGATTTCAGTTGAACATATAAACCAGGACAACATTAGTATTTAAATAAAGCTCTTAATATTTTTAATCAGATAAAAATTTTGTACCAATGACAACTTAATTGGCATTAGATAATGTTTAAAGATTTTTATCAGTAAACGTAATATGTAAGAACATGTAAACGTAAACACTGTATTGGAATGGTCACACATAAACGCTAGTCTCCAATGGTCGCCGCCTAGCACATGGGCAAAAAGGTCTAATGTATTTATTTCTACGCATGCGTAGTATCAGAAAATTATTGACATGTTGCAACTGTCACAAGTTTTATATCGCTTGAATAAACGCTTACCGCGTTCTGACCGCGGGAAAGGTATGAGATGACGCGTGTCGATACGATACAAACTCCATTATGTGAAATCCACCTTCACCCTTCTGCCACCATAACCAACAACAACAATAGCATAAATACCAACTTTGTAGCAAAAAATATCATTTCAATGCTACAAAATTTTCCTGATTTTTAGTCGGGTTTAAACTGAACTATGAAGTCCAAAGTGCATAGTCTAAACACAGCCAAAATTACATACTGATTATTAAAATTTTATTTAGGAAGTGAAACTAAGATTTCATTTTAGCATTTGATTATATAAGGTATGCTATATATGTGATACATGATATAAGAAAGTTGTTGCAGACATTGTTGGAAGCATTCTTGCTGGTGAGTGATGTAATGTTTTGAAATGATTTAGAAAATTTATTTGTTAAGCATTTTTGTATTTTTAGGCAGTAGCTAAGAAAATAACATTCTCCTGACATTTTGTAATAAGTGTATTTGCCGTTATTAGACCATCACTTTTCTTTCATTTCCTCCTTTTCAAAGTTCGGTGCATCCGTTCACCAACTTATATTTGACTCGTCTACATGCTATTACGGAAAGAATTGTCCTCATCGTTGTGTGATTTTACGCGGCTCAACTTAAGAACTTGACCGTAGCATTTAAAACAGTCACTCTTTAAAATAAACATGCGATGCACAAAAACGCGTGTTATATACATATATATATATATGACTAGTATCACGGGTTAAAGAGGTTTTAGCTTTACTTTATAGCTTTTAATCCGGAAAACCAAAAATCAAAACAGAACCAAAAATCAAATGAATCAAGAATTGAAACATCAAAATGCAATGATATAATGCGTTGGTAATGTTTCGTATTGTACTGATCTAGAACAGAACCCGCAGTTGCTTAAAGGACAGATTTGAATCTTCTATATACACTCAAAAATTTCCCTTGCCCATCTGATGCAAAAACCTAGAAAATATATATTAAAATATATTGAGAAAACTCAAAAAACGCGTTGTACAAGGAAGGATTCCCTACACCAAAAGTTCCGATGACAGGTTCCCCTCCCAACACTAGGAGGTAAGGTTGTTTATGTTGAAAGTTTTTAGAATGAAGAAAAGCAGTTGAGGGCCCGGAAACACTTCATACAACATCGAGTTCGAGGGAAAGGGGAGTTTTCTCAGGTTATTTCCCTGTCATTGGTATTCAAAACATGCAACAACAGACGACAACAAACAATTCAATGCATAGCAATAGGATGAAAGTAATTGGCTGGTAAGTATGGCAACGGAAGTTATTTATCTATCATAAAAGCACAACACGTAAATCGTATGCTTGGGAAATTCCTCGACAATTTTCTATGAATAACTATTTTGTTCAACCTCGTACCCACGGTTGAGGTTGCAATTTTTTATATATTTAAGTAAGATTAAGATGATAACATTGGATAAACATTTTCTGCATCCTGATCATTCGAGCGAAGAAATGCAAAGAGGAGGTGAGAGCGATGATCTCCAGATTCATTTAGCAAAGCGGAGACTCCAGTATTAGCTACGGTGGAGATTTTAAGAAGTAAAATCTAGTCAAGGAAGAAAAATCGTTGAACAGTCACTGCGACAAAGTGCGTTTTATTGAAACAGCGTGTACAGTTTGTGAGAATGGGTACAAATTATACACTGAGACTGAGACTGAGCAATTTTATCTGCGAGAAAGTGCAAAAGGCAAAGGATTTGTTTGCTTTTAGTGCATTAGCTATCTACACTGATCTAATTCAAAATAATGGTTACTACGAATTCATTTGTGGTTCCATATTCAAAACAACGTTGAAGGAGAAGGGCGTGTTTTTATAAAGGAAATGCACTCCATCGCAGTGACTTTTCAACAAATTTGCCCACTGCGAGGCATTTACATTCACATTCAAGATATTCATACACAGTGTGTCCCAGAGAACTTCGGTCTGAGATTTTAACAGCTCATAACTTTTCACACATATATCAGTAACCACTGAAAATTTTAGTCGTCAATTTTTCTCATTAACTGCTACGAGGTTAAATTTGGGTGCAGACCGGAATCAGAAGCACTTTAAGGTAAAGGCCACTTATAAGCGGCAAAATTAATTTCTTGAAATAGGCGAAACAAAAATTTTTCTGTCGCCCAAAATAATTTCTCAAACACCTGTTGTGGTGTGTCCACTAAATAGATTTATTTTTTGAAAGCATTTCTTTTACGCTTCGACCATGGATAGTGAGGACGAAATGAAGGAAAATGAGGAAAAGAAATAGAAAATGTAAGGTTTGAGTTCATCAAACCTACAGAGAAAGAGCGGAATACATTGTTCATAGACTTCCAGACTCGATGAGACTCAATGTCAAATAGAGAAAAAACTTATTTTGGCGAAAAACCTATTTTATTTTTTGATTGAAAACATTTCAATTCATTTCGAAATAAAATAGGCGATGTTTTTTGGAGAATAGCAGGTGTTTACTTTCGCAAATGTGTCCGCCTGAGCAGGATTTTATGTTTTTGCGAAAATAATTTGCGAAGAACCTATTTTGCTTGTAAACATTTTAGTGTATGATATACATGAAATCCGTATTACATTGGGCCAGATCATTCATGTAAAGATGATCTTTGGCGAACTCGAAGGACTTTACTTTTAGAAGCATGTCTTTTAAGAGAAAACCATTTCAAAAATTCGCGTAATTGTGGCTATCCCGAAGAAACCTTTTGTTAATTCCTAAAAAAAAGTATTAAAAGAAATACCTTTGCAGTGCCGTTGTCACAGTAAATTTTAACTCCATTAAATAATGACTCCCCAGTCATAATAAACTAGTTTATAGTCACTCTCCCATCAAAATAAACTAGTTAATTATAACTCCCAAGAGTTGATATTTCCTAGGAAATCCTGACTCCCATGGTTTAAAATGACTCCTCTCTAAATCTTGCTTAAAAACTTTTAAAATTTATATGGCCATTCCTTGGACCTTGAAATGACTTCTTTTGATGGGTAGGGGTCATGATTTTAACTAGTTTACTTTGACTCCCTGACATTTTTCAATCCGAAATAATGGGAAGTCATTGTTTACTAAGGGAGTCATTATTTACTAGTTTATTTTAACTGGGGGAGTTATTTTTTCCATCCGCTACACTATAACTACCGGTAAACCGTTTTCAAAAATGGTTGATGAAAAGAAAAAATAAGTATTTCTTGTAAAAAAACAAATTATGTGCGTAGAGAGACAATAAAGACACATTTAATGAATGTTTACTTATCTTTTTCAACTTTTTAACAGCTCTATAACCAAAAACTCTTACCACTACTTAGTATATGAAAGCTTTTCTGGTATATGAAATCGGAAAATTCACATCAGGCTCACCACCCAGTTTTTTTTATCTAATATGTTTAATTACCAACTTCATCAGGAACAATAATTTACAAAAAAACTCTACAGAAAACGTTCTTTATCATCACATCAAATAAAAAATAAAAATAAAACTTCAAATGAATATTTTGACTCCTTCAGCTCCTCCCTGCAAAGTCTTTTTCGTCTTCTTCATGAACCTTTTGCGTTTTGTTGATTTGAAATTTTTGAAGGAATTAACTTTCGTATTTAGTGGAAATTTAGTGGAAAATTATGCCAGATAATTAAACAGTATGATCCACTTCGCTTATAAGTTAGTTAGTATTACCTAGGTGGCCTGGTGATTAGAATATTCACCATCAGCACGAGACAGCGGGGTTTGTACTAAAACGACTTTTATATTTGAAAACAATTTGTTGACACAATCTTCGAATACACGGTTATACAGTTCATACATATACTGCATTATTAATTCTAAGGAAACTGCATTCATTTGAGAGTGGCTTCTGTTTACTATGTTTTTATCTGAACTGTGGATTATGGTTGCGGGCATCTTTTACTCGAGGGCAGTTTCTATTCAAGAATTACGGAATATTTTTTATAATTCTTCTGTTTTTAGTTTAACTATAGTATCAACTTGTACAGTACTTAACAATGGAAATAACCAACCCACAGCAACGACGGTCGGCTTTTCGAAACCAGTAAGGATTTTTTAGAAACTAACAGCCAGTAAATTAAACTCCTTCACTCTTAATAAAAACACATTTCAATATTTTAAAAACACACGAAGCTTTTTGTAAGCTTAAGCTTATATTATCAAGTCATCTCACTTGATAATGTAAGCTAGCCCTTACGAAAAGCTTCGTGTGTTTTTAAAATATTAAAACATGTTTCTACTAAGAGTTTTTCTTTCGTGGCTTTTCTTCTTCATAAGGAGAACCAACAACCTCGTATTCAGATCTTTTCCAAGTACGGGCGAACAGGGTTTGCAGGATTACAGTGTAACTAAGTTGATGTGGACCCTGTTGCTGTTCAACAGCTGTCATCTGAATTACAGAAAGGAAATATACCCTGGGTTTGTAATTTTATTCGACAAATGTAGTATCCCAAGTCGGTGCCATTTAAATATGCAAAAGATATAAGAACCATTTGAAGAAAGGCATCCTTTTTCGATAAGCGGATGAGCGGAATATCCATTTCCCAAAACCATACCTGACCCTTAGTTGGCAAAGATGTATACCTTGAATCCAGGGCCTTTTTTGAGAAACTTCAACTTTCTTTTTCCATAAATATCTGGTTATAATGTTAAAAAGAAAAGAAAGTCAGGAATCGAGGTTGATGTTGAACCTTGATTTGTCTTTATATTTTTGTTTATTTTTCGTTTATTTTTAGGGCTCGACAAATTCAAGGGAGAATTGGTCGAATACAGTATTGCTTTAATCCGCTGACCTCAATAGCCGCTGCAACAATCACATGGGTGATTGTTATCTTAGCGTTGGCTATTCCTAAAAACGACACTATTTTAGAAGATGTAATTTCCTGGTTTACACGTACCTGTACATGGTTTTTTACGTCTACGTTTACCATTACCGTCTTCTTTGTCATTTTTATTTACGTGAAGTTTGGCCACCTGAAGCTGGGTATGCTATTTTTGCTTGTGTAAAACAGTTTAAGAAATGTCAAAGTTTTTATCTAAGGGAATTTAAATTGAAACGAATTTCGGGCATCATCGGTTTCTTATCTTCAAATTTAAAAACTTCCATGTTGGCTCAGTTGTCATTAAGAATCTCGTTTCTACCCAGTGGTTGAAATGTCACTGCGTCAAAGAGTATTCATATTAAAAGAGCGCCTTCCAGCCAGCGGGCAAAATCGTCAAAAAGTCACTGCGATGAGGAGCATTTTCATCGAACTAGTGTGTATATTTCTACAAAAAATGCACTCCCTCGCAGAGATTTTTCAGCAAATTTTCACACTAGGTATGATAATAAATTTTGGAAATGGGTCTGTTACGAAATTATTAGTATTTTGTCTATCCGATACGATACAAACCGTTATACCGTTATTCAATATTTTTTGACTATCATCTTTGTAGAAATCATGTTTTGGAATTTTGTTCATAAAGCCTGATTCACACTTTATGAAGCAGACGCGGACGCAAGTGAAGCAAGCATCCGCAGTACATCTTTTTTTAAGCTGATGCAACATGTGAAGCAAGACGTTCACATTTGAATATAGTATTTAGACTGCTTAAAGGAAAAAATGGATGCTGTAGATGATGTTGATGTCTTGTATTTAACTGCTTATATACTAGCATGTAGCTTTAGCTAAAAATGCCCCCGCGCTCAAGCATTCCAATTTGTACACACAGCAGGCTATACATTGCAAGCTATACAAGGGAAACAAAAACAAACAAAACTTTGTTACTTTTTGTTATCTTTTAGGCCAATGTCACACTGATGCTAATATACCTTTCAAAAAGTGTAAATAAGGCTTAACAAGTAATATCAGAAAATTATCACTACAAACAAAAGAAATGTGTGAACTGAAACCATGGATACGTATTTTATAATCAAAGTAAGATTAAGATTTGTTAAAGAAATTCTGTAAGAGCCAAAGGAAAAAAAAAAAACATTTTCAAAAAAAAAACATTAAAGCGAAAAATCCATTAAAAATCTGCGTTTGAAACTTTGATTTAAAACAAAAAATAGCCAAAGTTTACATAAAAAAAAACAAGAAAAAATATAAAAAGGTTTTATTAATCATGATCACACTAGGTTTGGAGGACAGTTAAAAAAGAAAAACACGAAGAACGACAATTTGTAATATGTCTTTCTTGTATACACAGAAATCCAATTAAAATCTTAAGGCAAGATCCGCCAAAAATCAGTGCATTGAATAAAATTTATCGAATGAAAGATTTACAGCTAAAACATATACAAAAATAAAATGCATTGCTGGCAAAATTTCAAGCTGTGCTTCAAAATCCTAGTCGTTCACTTCACTAAAACAACACAAAAGTAATATGAAAAATGTCTAAGCAATTTTAGCATACGAACTTCCTAAATAACATAGTATAAGATAATAATAAATTAGGAAAAAAACATCCTGTCTCCCACCTACAGTACCATGCTTTGACATGGGAAAAAAGCAAAGTCAGCTAATAATTGTATATCACCGTTTAACGTCAACATGAACGTTGGAAGATGATGATGACGATGAAGAACAAAGTCGGAAACTGACATTCGCCTATCTCGTGAAACTACTACTCGCTTACGCTCGCTGCGGGGGCAATTAATAAAACGAATTGTTCAAAGGAAAAAAGGCGAAAAGCTATAAAAAAAAAGAAGTATGTGAGTGCGACAAATTCATGATAAACATAATCGTGTTTTAAAGATGGCATTAGAAGACCTCCCAAGCTAATTTCTCTTTAGCTTGTCTATAAAATAGCGATCAGATTTATCGTATAAAACAGGATATTTTCGAACTGCTTCACAAAAGTATTTCATCGTTATCGTCAGCCATTTTTAATTTAAATTTTCAATCTCTTCTCTTGCTTCATGACAATTACTTTTGCACGTGCTGCATCAAACGTTCATATTAGAAAAATCATAAAATAAGTGTGAAGCTATGGTTGTTCATTTGTAGCAAAATTCAAGATACGCATTTGCTGATGCATTCATATTCAACGGCGTTTATTTTATGCAAGGCAAAATTATATTCAAGGATATTCCGTAACCTAAATCGGGTCTGCAAAATTAGCGGAAAAACTGAGATAAGCGCATGGTGTATGGAAATGGCAGGAATAACATGTGGAAAATACCTTTGCGCTCATGTCATGGAGCGTAAATATTTAGGTGGAGAGTTGGTGTGATAATTTTGGATGTATAACATTTACCCTCCTTTATTTTGTTTTTGTTAAAATTGAAACAAAAAGCATGGTTGACATATCCGAAGCATTGTTGAAGAAGAGATAAATAAACTCAATCTCATCAAACTCAACCCAGTCTCACATGTTTAGAAGAGGACAAGGCTGCTGCATCTATTCCAAATTCTGCTATTGTAACAAGCAGTCTTGTCACAACAGCTGGACGAGGAGAAGACCAAGGATGTCAGGAGAAGAGAAAGCACTAACTGGAAAAGCAGTAGATGTTTGGCTGCTCCATACATGTCTGGATGATGAATTGGAAGAATATCAATTCGAAGAGGATATGATCATCATCAAAGGGATTGTAAATTTGGACTCTTCAATGAAGGAAAATGCTATCAGAGAAGCACTGGTTCAGTTATTTCTAAGTAAACTTTCCTTGATACTTAGTAATGACTTAGAATTCGTTGAACGTGAGAGGAACAAAATAGTTAAATTAGCCACAACTATTAGAACCGAAAGAAATTGGTCGCCACAAAAGATTTGGATGAATTTTATTTATTTATTTATCAAAAATATTTAAACAGGATACAAGCTTCAGTTTATATATACTGCTATTAATGCCAGTCCTGCGTATATAATGATAAAAGTTAATAAAAACAACAATAAAATCTAAAATATAATCGATAAAAGACGAAAAAAAAATAATAAAAAAATTTCGCACTGTCCAAGTAATTTAGAAAATAAAACGGGTGAATCACAAAGTCGAAGTAAAAAGAGGTTGGGTAGGACCATAAAACTATATTTAAACAAACAGACAATCAAACAAATGATTAATACTAGCCGCACATGCAGTGTCACCAAGAGTGCCCTCTCACTTTGTTCCGAAAATTAGACCATGCCTCAGACCAACTAATTTCCACGGGAAGAGAGTTAAAAACTCTAACACCCATGAAGAAGAACGCGGACCTGGTAGCCTCTAATCTAACCCTCGGAACCGTGAGCAAAGCACCCTGGTTCCTCGTTCCCATACGGTGTGTGTTGTATTCAAAATATCGTACAAA
Organism: Turritopsis dohrnii; assembly: GCA_027922465.2. NCBI lineage: Eukaryota > Metazoa > Cnidaria > Hydrozoa > Anthoathecata > Oceaniidae > Turritopsis > Turritopsis dohrnii. The sequence goes on along the minus strand of BQMF02000559.1, from coordinate 180,193 downwards.
GTTGTCGCACATTAATCCATCCAAACATTTTTTAACCAACAGACAAGCGTTGCGTTTTGCAGTACCGTGTAGGTTATCGAGTTTTACTACTTCGGTTCCAGTTTTCAAACAACTATTGTTGATGACACTAGCGGCTCTTCTTCTCAGGGAATCGAGCTTTCCAATTTTCGTTTTCGTGTAGTTTAGGTTGACCACACAGTTAAACAGGAATAACGGAACTATCATCGCTTGGTAAACTGAATGGGTGGCTTTTTTCGTAAGATTTGATTGTAGCTGCGCTAATAAATGAATACGTCCCGACATTTTTTTGTATATCTGTTCGAAATTTTTGTTTAGATTTACGGACTGATCTACGTTGGTACCGAGGTACTTGTACCTTGTGGTATTGTTGATTTTGATCCCATTGTAGAATAGGTTCAACTCCTCACATTTTGCTAACTTTTTGGCCGTCCCGAACAACATTGCCTCAGTCTTCCCTTTCTTGTTATTTAGAATAAGGTCGTTTTCACATATCTATGGACGAAACGAATATCAGCATTCAATGTCTCCTTGATATCTTCTTGGTTGTTTCCAGTGGGGTATAGTACTGTATCGTCTGCAAACATTATCAAATCAGAATGTAGCACTGCGTCTTCAATGTCATTAAAATATATTAGGAATAACAAGGGCCTGCGGTACACCACAATATAATGACCCATGCTGTGATATCTCACCGTCGTATTGAACTATTTGTTTTCGTCCAAACAGGTAGTTTTCAAACCATCTCAATTCTGCACTATCTATACCATACGATGGTAGCTTACTCAGTAAGATCGAATGACCAATTGTGTCGAAGGCCTTTGAAAGGTCTACAAACAAAGCACCTACGACTTTTCCTTTGTCCATCTCACGTCGTATGTTATCCAAGAAAAGAGTGGTTGCTAATTCGGTACTACGTTTGGTTCTGTATCCAAATTGTTTCCGAGAAAGAATCCCATTGGTTTCTAAGTAGTCCATTATCTGTTTATGCACTTCTCTTTTTAGAATTTTGGACAACGTTGGGAGTATAGAGATAGGTCTATAATTATCTGTGTTGGTAGTATCTCCCGATTTATGTATGGGAGTGATTTTTGCTGTCTTCCAATCGTTAGGGATACAGCCAGTGTCCAATGAGAGGTTAATTAGGTATGTTAAGGGTTGGGATATGACCGTTGCACTATCTTTTAATAATTTTGATGGAAGGTTATCGATGCCGCATGCTTTATTTCGGTTTATTTGTTTAAGTTGGTTTTCAATGGAAACTTTTGAAACGTAATTGAATTGAAAACGAGCTGTGGTTCGTAGTCCAATTAATTTCGGCACAGTCCATGTGAAGTCTTTTAGCTTGATCGATTTTCTTTTTAACGTTTGCGCGATATTTGTAAAGAAGACGCAAAGTTTTTGAGCTTTACTAGTTAATGTGGTCTCGTTATCAATTGGGCTCTGGACGAATGGTACTGAAGTTGTTAATTTCATGCCTGATCTAGAAGGAATTATGTTCTTAATGCACTTCCAAAATCGCTTTGGGTTATTTGCATTTTCACGAAGTAGCTTTTGGTTCTATTGGGATTTAGCATTTCGTATCAAATTCGTACAATAGTTTTTCTTCTTTTTGCATGTGTTCCAACTCTCATGAGTTTGTAACTTTTCCGCTCTTCGTCTCAGTTGATCTCGGTTGTTTTTGGCGTAAGTGATATCGTTTGTTAGCCAAGAGCTCCTTCTCCTTCTTCTGATACGTTGAAGACGTATCGAACCATTTCCAGAAGATGTTTTGTAACGCATATTTCAGCTTGATTTTTTGAGGGATTCAGAAATCTTTGGCATTGATATTTTTATTGAAGCTAAAGGTTTAATTCAGAGCGTTTGAGAAAACTTTTTCTTTTCTTTTCCGTTAAGAAACTTATTTCACTTCACGAATTTCAGCTACAGATTTCCATTAGTCCTCAATACCAGAATCAAAATCAGTCCCAATTTTTTTTGGACGTTTTGTTGGGTATTTTTAAAAACAAGGGATTCTGAGTTTTAATTTTGTCATTACTAATAAAAGAGAAGAAAAAAGTTTACAACTGTAGTTTTCGATTGGTTCCCAAACCCACCTCTCCCATCTGGTCTGGTCATTTTCTTCATTTGGTCGGATTTGATCTTATTTTAATACATTCCCTTTGACAATGGAACAACTGTTGCCAATAAAATGAATATAACCTTGTGTTGTTGACGAACCTTTTCTGGGATTTTGATTCTTATTTCGTTTTGATTTTACTGCCGTCATGTACCCCATCTTAAAATTTTCCATAATTCACTCATTTATTCCCCTTACATCTGGTATTTTTTCAAAAAAACCCTGTTTTTCGCCTGTCCATATATCGCTAATCAGTTTCCATTAGTGACCGATAATTTACTGACCAGATCTGAGTTACCGAAATTCCTTGAGTAGTAATTTTACACCTTGCATATAAATTTTTTTCTTGAATATGAATAAATATTTTCTTGAACATGAAAAAAAGTTTCTGGAATGTGAATATAATTTTGTTGAATATGAATATAATTTCGTTGAATGTGAATAAAAGTTTCTTGAATGTGAATGTAAATATCTATCTTGAATTTTGCTACAATTGAGCAACCATATATTAAGCAAGGTTGGTTTCGATGTGGAAAGTGAAGCAAGATATCGAAAAATTTTCATATTCTTGCGTTGAAGCATGCTTCAATTTCCATCATCGCTTCACTTGCTTTACGGATGTGCACACAGGTCTTGCGTCTGCGTCTGCTTCTGTGTCAGCTTCATAAATGTGAATCAGGCTTATCAGAGTGTCCGTCCGATATAAAACAAGTATTTTTGTAACAACCCAAATTGTTTAATTGCAATTACTTTTTAGGTGTTGAAAACGATGAACCTGAATTCAATGACTTTTCGTATTTTGCTTTGGTCTTTACCGCTGGTACATCGAGCGCTATTTTTTATCTCAGTGTATCAGATCCGATAAACCATTACAACGATATAAATGATGGCTTAATTTTCTGGGGAAAGTAAGTCAAATGTTACGGTATGGCTTTTTACGATTTGAAATTTGGAAAGAACTATTCAAAAAAATTTGAAATCAAATGTTATTTATACCTAGTATTATTTATACCTTGTATGTGTCGCTTTTTTTACTAAATAAGCCCTAAAACTTAGAAACAACTATTCAAATAATCTTACACTTAATAAAATGAAATTTTCAATCAACGAACTGTGTAACACATACAAAAAGTGTTGTCACGTATTGTCCTTATCTTTCAGGGGAAACAAGAATACGCTGGCACAAAATGCTATTAACATAACATTCTTACATTGGGCATTTCATGGGTACAGTATTTACGTTGTACCGTCCATTTTAATCGGGATACTTGGATATAGAAAGGGCTTACCATTGACTATGAGAACCTGTTTTTATCCGATATTTGGAAGAAGGATATTTGGAATTTTCGGTGACATGGTCGATACAATTTCCATACTGTGCGTGATATTCGGTGTTTCAGTTAGTTTGACATTTGGTGCAAAGTTGTTAAACGCTGGAATTAATGAAATTTCAGAAGGTGACAGATTTACTGTTGAAAGAGGAAATCAGATCATTTGTATATGGGTATTGACAGCAGTTGCAACTTTGTCAGTTTTGAGTGGTCTACACTTGGGCATGAAGAGATTGGCATGTTATTCATTTGTTGCAGGTAGTTTTGGTCTTTTTCTCGTGTCCTCACATTATCAATATCCTGTATGAACTTTTCTCACGAGTTCACGAACTTGTTTGTGTATATTTTACACAGGTTTATCAAAAGCATGTTATCGTTTTCATTGCTGACATTTGTCTGAGGCCTGGAGCTGAATTTATCTTCTTATATAAACGCTTTTGAATTTTTTTACACGAGTTGATTCAAGCTATATACGGTCGTCTAGTAAGGTTGTCCTCGGTTGTCTGGGATGAAATTTTATCCCGACTTGCCGAGGTGAATTCCAACTAGGTGTTATATGCAACATCTTCTTCCCGTTCAGGCGTGACGCGACAAAACCAACCCTGCCTTTAAAAAAGGCAACGATAGATTTGACAAACTACGCATGTTCAAATCTCAAACTTGTCCCGGCTGACCGTTTGAAGCGATTATATAAGAAAACTTCATCCCGCCTAACCGAGATCCCGGCTCTTGATAGCCGAGATCTCGGTTAGGCGGGATGAAAATTTTATGATGTAATCGCGATGGGAATTTTATGAAGATTTGACCAGGAAGCCAAGACCTCAGTAAGGCGGGATGAAATTTCATCCCAGCTAACCGGTATCATGTGATCAGCCCTAGGAGACTATTTCCACGGTCCTTTTCATCAGGGGTTAATCCATGTTTCTCTCTCCTCTCCTTAAATTATTCCAATTCTCTAATTAGGGCTTGATAGCTAATGTGTTTGAACAAAAGTCGGAAAAGATCATTTACAAAGCAGATTTATTTTTAGTTAGTTAGTTATTTATTTGTTTATTTATTTATTTATTTATTCATTTATTTATTTATTTATTTATTTGTTGATACTTTTTCCTTCCTGATGCACGACATAACTAAATGATGTCATGTTTATTTTTTATACGTCTAGGTGTTTTCTTCCTGCTTGTCATCATGTTTTGCGATGATATGTGGTATACCCTGAACACATTTGTCCAATCTTTCGGTTACTATATCCAGAATTTCATTGGGACCGGTACACACACTGCTGCTTTTGGTCAAACAGGAAATGTTCCAAATCAGACTGCACCGAAAAAGTGGATGGAAAAGAACACGATTAACTACTGTAAGTCTGAGCTTGATATTGGAAACACTGATTAAATTATAAAAACATTTCTAGTATTTTTCTCGTGTTTTGCTTAATGAGTCAAATTGAGTCAATCACACGGTTTACACCTTCAAACTTATTCTGGGGATTTTTTTGCATTTTCGGGAAGTGTGGATAGTACATATTTTTTTATAAGAATTCTTTTTATAAGAATCCTCAGGCTCAAATTCGTCAAAGATTCATATTCGTTAAGAATATGTCTAGAGTCACCCTCAGGCTCAAACGATGAAATCAAAAATTCCAAAAAGCTTTAAATTTAATGTACATGACCGTGGTAAATGTCGGAAGCTCTTTTGTTGATATTTCTATTGCTTTTAAGCCACACGTTTGAAAGTTTAAATCATCGGAACGTTAGTCGGATATCGAATGCACAACTTTCGAATATTTTGTTTTTAAGAGAAAATACAACATATTATCACATATCGTAATTATTTCAATTTAGCGCACCGAAAAATAATTATTTTCAAGGTTGCACACCATAATTAGGATCAAAAAAAATTATTTTCGATAAAAGTGCGCACTAAATTAGGGTCCATCAAAATTATTTCTATAAACACGTGCGCACTATCATTTAGGGACACTTTTATTTAAGGAAAAAGGAGAGAACAATAAATCGTAAAATTTAAGTTCAAGCAATAAATCTAATATCAATATTATATCATTGAAAATCTATTCCATGTAAGAGAAAGTATCCTCATCCTCTTCTTTATCATCATGTGACAATTTTTTTCCTTTACAGAATTCATTATTTGTTTCAGGAACTCATCAAGTATAATTATACTTTGTTCGGATCAGTAGTTGCGTGTTCCCACATATATCATATCAGAATGAAAGTTAACAAGTGCACACTAATTTAGGTTCCTTGAAAATCATTTTTTAAAAAGGGTGCGCAATAAATAATTAGAGTCAGAAATTATTTCAACTTGGGTGTGCACTAATTAAGGGGGTGGTGCATTAAATTAGCATAATAGGGTGTACATTACAGTGCCGTAGACACGAAATTTTTTTTAGGGGGGCCCTGATGTTTAGTATCTAATGAGGCCCCACCATGGTTGGGGCCGAGGGGGCCGAAAATTTTTGGGATTTTATACCCTCTAGATTAGCTAAAACTGCATTTTCGAAAGTCAATTTTAAACAATAAGATATCCAAAATGACATGAAATTCTAGTATATTTTCAAGTTTCTAAGAGACTATCTTTGTTATAAACTCTGCATATATCCCATTACATTTTTGATAAGTACTACGATGGATATTGAAACAAAAATAGTAGCAAATGCTTTATAGCGCGAAGTGTCCAAAGATGTTTTTTCTTGTGTCGTATTTGTCGATGAACTCTTCGCAACAGCTTTTAAGTCCAGTTTATTAACAGCATCTTTGTGGATGTGAAGAACGAGTAAGTTATCTTTCCTCTTTATTGTTGTTATCATTCCTTTGAATCACCATAATGCAACACTTGCTGCATTGATTTATCCTGTTATTTCGTTGTGTCGCGCGTGTCACCTCAAATGTGCAGTAAAAGGGGGAAATATTAAGCAAATATAAAGGAAATAAGGAAATGCAGACAACTCGAGAAGAAAACTTTATTTCTGATCTAAATCTAAAAAAAACCATAATCTGAAAAAATTTTTGGGGGGGCCCGGGCCCCCCTGGCCCCCCCCCGGTGTCTACGGCACTGCATTAATAAATTTTAAGCAATCCTTCTTTTGCTCCGCTCCATAAGCACCATTCCTTTTCAAGAGAAAAATAAGAGTCTCGTAAGAATATTTACGGCCCAGTTTCGAAGAATCATGAAGAGTCGTGAGGCTTGGACCGATTTAGATAATTCTTATAAAAAAAAACGTGTAATGCAGTATACTCGCGATGAGGGATGGGGAAAAAACATACTACCTACTAATGTCCCTATTAGTAAGACATTGATAAAAAAGTCCTAGTTATCGAAAGGTTTTGGGAATATTTAATTTTACTGTAGGGAACAATAAAAGTTGCAATGTATTTGTAGTACATGTGAAAAAGAAACTTTTTCAAAACTGAAACTGATGTTCTGAGCTCTTGCATTGTAAACCATTTGTTGCAAACCTGGTCAAGGTTTTCATAGGTGGATGCTTTAGATCGACGTCTTTGCTTTGTTGACACATTAGAATTAAGGGCTTCATAAATTACCTTCTACTTTTCAATCCAAACAGTTTGTTTCTGTATGCCAATGTTTTTTAATATATCAAGATAATGAAGATATGACATAAAATGTGGTATTGGTATTTTTTCAAGATTGTTTACTATCAATCAATTGACGATTCACTGTTAAAGTTCTTACATTGAATGCACCACTTATGTGAAGTTTCCACTACAAAGGGACCGGGGGAAAGTGTACATGAAGTGGATGAAGTGAGCGTCCTATTTACCCAGGGTCCCAGTTAGGGGAATCATTGTTTCTTGAATAGGGGTAAAAAAGGATCAGGGAAAAGTGTATTAATAAACGGGAGTCCTACTTATTGGGTGCATCACATATCGCAAGTATACTGTATATCAAAAGCTAGAGACTCTGAATTTAGGTCTATTTAGGTCTGGCACGTTTGCATTCTTGCATTCTATTATGAGAAAACGTCGACCACATTAAGCTTAAAAGTTAACGGAAGAAAGGAAAAAATCAAAATATCTTAATGTCATTGTTCTGTCATTTTAAATAAAATTCACAATCCTTCTACGAAATGTATGAGCTGGTCTACCCTGTCTTCACCCTGTCTCTCCAGATATCGATATTGGGCTGGCATTTTGTGAGGACATCAAAAAGCCGTGGTAACCACCTACTAGAAAAGAAGAGGCGTTACAATAGATACATTTATAAATCATCCCTTTTCACCTGACAGTTCCCCTTTTTCAACTATGTCCATACGCCATACCATCACTATCGTGCGACACTACAAATTGTTCTCCTTTATGTCTTCAGTAACTTTAGTTTCGTTCGTCAAAGGCTTTTATTTTTCAATTGAGATATTTATGGCGGTTTTTTGACATATTATGGAAATAACTGAATAAGGTGAACCAATAACTGAAGTGTCGCTATATAGTTTTTAAAGTGTGTGTAAGTGTCAATTTTAGATAGAATAGGCGCCGTACGCATGACATAGGTATTGTGCTCGTTTCTCAAATTTGTATTGTGGCATGCTTTTGTTTTGTTTTCGCATATCGCAACTGTTTACTTTTTACCTTTTTCTTACAGGGGGGTGGTGGGCAGGGTGGGGACCTCTTGGAAACATCTTCATCACACGTGTTAGTAAAGGTAGAACCGTACGAAGCCTGATCACCTACAATTTCATACTTCCGTCGTTGTTTGTTTGCATGGTCATCACAATATTAGGCTCGTCCGCCATCAACTTGGAGAATGAAGCATTGGGCCATGGCATAACATGTGATATGTACGCAAACAACATCAGGTAAATGTTGATATGACAGTGAAGACTTTGAGTGATTTTTAGCTATACGTCTAAAACTTTCACCATAAACTGTATGTGAAATCTATTGTTAGATATTTACTGTTTATTTACTGTATTTGCATGTGTTTTTGGTGGTTTAGTTTTAAGGAAGTTTACGGTCAAACAACAGCCCTTTGGTTAAAGAGGGTTAAAATGGTTTTAATGCCATCTCACAAAAAATTATCCTAGCCTATATAAAGAGTCTAGTTAGGTAGACTAATTAAGTTCTACAGTGTGTATATTTTTGTGAAAAATGAAAAAGTGGTTTTTGAAAAAATAAGAAAAATGTCTTGGAAAAATGTAATTAAATTTTAATGGTCGATTACGATGTGAATGAAAAGGCAAGAGGCCCCTGGGGCCTGAAGGTCAGCGCTCTCGGCAAAACTAAAAAATAATGAACTGCAAAGCAAAATCGAAATACATTTTTGCTCCGGGAAGGTCGAAATAGGAATTTCTAAGATATATCTAGAGTGGCAATGGTTAAGGGAATAAACCGTTTTGGTTAAAAACAATCTAAAACAGATATTGAATTCATAAAGCAATATCATTGCAAATTTATTTCAATACAATACATCAGAGACATTAAATATACAAAAAGTTATTCAAATGCCTCACATTTTTCTTAAAACAAATTTTAAGCAGATAAGACTTTCATGCATATTTATCTACAAGAAGTCATATCCAATCATAGTTATAAATATGATCAAATTCAAAAAGAAGTTACTAACTCTATATTTCACAAAATTCAGAGCAAGCTGTGGTTCTCACTATCACCAAGTTCAAAAGCGAACTTCTCTCCCACATAGTTTATAAAAATGAATTGCTACAGATCAAAAATAAGTGACAATGTTATGGTTGTATGTTTGGCACAGTGCACTAATATTTTCGCCTTTCTTCAGATTGAAAATAAGAAAAAGTAAGCAAATGCGGATTATTTGATTAAGAAAATACAGGGTCTAATCTAGAATGGAAGGGCAGCGTCTGTCAGAAGGGAAAAGGGCAAATTATGAACATCCAAAGGGCACTTTTTTTAGGAAAAGGGCAACCTGAGTTTTCTTTCAGTGGGTTAAACCTGTGACCCCCCTATACAAGCTTCTAAAGTGAAAGAAATTTTTAAAAAAATGCAGAGGGCAGCGTCAGATCAACAGACGCTCTTTTGGACTAGATTAGACCCTGAAATGAAAGAAACTCACGGTCATGCAGACACAGAGTATTGACAATACAAAAGTAACAATCTTACGAAAAAGCCAGTTCGGAAATTACAATTAGTTCTGATAGTGTTCAATAAGTTTTACAGTATATAATAATTATCCAACTTGTGATAACTCATAAGCCCAATAAACCTGGTAGCTACGTCTCTGACTCTGCTCACTAAGAGTCCGATATAACAACATCGCCAACAATTTCCTAAAAAATGTGAAAGGTGACATTGAAATGTTAATTGATGAATTTAATATTAAATTTCTATAGAAAAGTTTTAATATTTTCGCAACCTTGGTTGATTAACATTGCTTTTATATTTTGCGTAGCAAACCAATATCTTTATAAAATATTTACCCTTTGTATATAATGGAACTTACAAAAAGTACAAAAGTACAATGTATTTATATTTACCTTAAGTGTATTTAGTTTCGCGGTAACTAAAATTTTGCGTGCATTAAATTTCGCGATTTTTTTACTAAAAATCGCGAAATTTGGTACAGCTTAAATTTTTCAAAAATCCAAAATCGCGAAATTTAAAGTTCTAAAATTTAAAAAATCGCGAAAATATGTGATAGATTTTTTTTTAAATTTTTACTAGTACTAGTTCAATTTTTACACCTCTCTAAAGTGGACAAAATCTCTGGTCCCGTAAGTGTCCGTAAGGAAGTTTCACTACTTCTTTTACTAAACATGTTGTGTTCCAAGCATAACCAGTACGTTATTTCACGTTTCAAGCCTTTTGAAAAAAATTGATTTTGGTTAAATTCGCGAAATTTATACATGCAAAAAATCTCATAGAATAAAAATCGCGAAGTTTAATACACGCGAAAACAGGTTTTTTGAAAAAATTCCGCGATTCGCGAAATTTCATACACCGAGAAATTACATACACTTAAGGTATTAGGAATGGTTTTGTAATTATTCAAAGTTTCAGTGGTAGTATATACACACAAACACCACAAAAAAATAAAATCCCTGTGGTGGTAAAATGGGTTTATTTTATTCTACCGCATTGAAATATTGGTTAATAATTTTTTTTCCCTGAAAGAGTCACCAATTGTATCTCAGTAAACCCTTGCTTTGATGATGGACGATAGGAAAAGGAGAAATGAATAAACATGAAATGATATTCTTATCAGTGAGTGTGTAGCAGCACCCAGTTACATACAAAATACTTCAGCCATGGCATCATCAATGGGGATAATGTGTTAAAAATTTTCTTACTTCGAGTGTGTTTTTGGAGATTGCCGTCATATTATCATCACTTTGTTTTTGGCTGTGTGGGATCAAAGCATACCAATATGTATAAATGTAATGGAAATGTATCGACACCAGCAAAAAGAGTCATTTTGCATAAACAATTCTCTTGTAACCATAGAAATTTCTATTGCTATTTCTATGTTCTAACTGACTAGTAAAATAATATTTGACTCTACACTGAATAGGTAGCATCATAGCAAAGTTTTTAGAAACTCCACGCAGTGATTTCATCATTTGCTGTTTTCATGGCCACACTCACAATAAGAAAACGTTTTAAAATATCTTCTTTTAGCCTATTCCATGCAACAACCATAGTTGGAAAATAGCCTCTGATTCAGCTTACAACAGAATTCAGCCTACAATCGAGGACACAAAATCTTGGAATTACGGACGGACGGACGTACAAACGCTAATGAAAGATCAGCTGCTATCGCGCTGACCAAAAAGAATGACAGCAATTTGGAAAACAATAAACAAATTTAAGCTGTGTGTTTACGAAAAGTGTTTAGCTTTTATGTTTTTAAATATCTCAACGCAAAGATAAAACAAACAAAAAATTTGTATGGATTTAGCGCCTTGAAACAATAAGCACGATGTAACTAAACTACGTATTAATCGACCATTAAAAAATTAATTACATTTTTCCAAGACATTTTTCTTATTTCTTCAAAAACCACTTTTTCATTTTCCAAATATACACCAGTCGAAAGAACTTGAAAATGGCTTTCCATTGATGTAAAAATTATTTTGAAATTCGATATATTCATTTAAAGGCTGAAATATAGTCCCCGTTGGCAAAACCGTCATAAAAAGAACAATAGACATTTCCCGAGTTTATTTTTTATCAAGCTCCGCCTCGTTTTCGCAATGGTTAACATGGTAACGAAATGTCACGGGACTCATTTCAGTAATGTGCAATAAGTGTAATAATTGTGATAGTGTTAATGATTGAGCACAAGAGATTCGGTTGTCATAGTAACGCAATTGAAAACGAGGCGGAGTGTGATAAAAAATAAACTCGGGAAAGGTCTATTTAAAACAATTTAAATGTATAATGTATTACTGCCTTAACACCTTTGAAATTTCCGTTTCCAACATTCTGTGCACACTGTACATTGTTCGAAATTTCAGAATTTTATTGATCATTCCTAGTGGGCAAATTTGTGGAAAAATCATTACGAAGGAATGTATGGGGCGCTGTAGTGGACAAAATTCTGATATTTTGCATTATATTATCATTTTAAATATTGATTCGATATTTCACGCAGAAATTCGTTCTAAAGTGCATTATTCATTCCAAACTTTAAATATATAGTCTAAACTTTAAACATGTATTCTAAACTCCATATATGTATTTTAAACTTCATATATGTATTTTAAACTTCATATATGTATTCTAAACTTCATATATACATTCCAAATATGCTTGCTAAACTTTTCATGCACATGTCTTTATCAATCATTCCTTCTAATAAATTACTTGATAAGTGGACCAACCGAATATGGCCCCCCAAAAAGTTATTTTTGGCAGGTAACCGTGTTCTAGGGTGCTGGTTTTTCCGAGTAATCCGATAATCCCGATTTTTCGCCAATTCCGTGTAGATAGAAAATTAACAAATATGGCTGACGACAGCCACGTTGGCACTTCCGTTCACGTTGTTGAGAACTTTAGGAACATTGCTTCTTTGCTTGAGGAAATAGAGCAGATAAGTAACACAGAAGACTTGGACACCTATGAAAACTTATTTGAACAAGTCAACGAAGCATTTGAGTTTGTTAATTATGTGCACGAACTCATCCTACTGGAAGAGGAAGCAGCAGCAACTGATGTTGATGATCTTGAAATAACTACTGACCAGTGTTTCCATTCCTATCAAACAAGAGAAAAATCACAGAAGCTTACAAAGCAGGCCAAGTAACGGGATCATTATCAAAGAAAAGCGATCTCACTTTCCAAAGGCCTCGATTTAACTGATTTTAAAGCCTATGGCTTTCTAGACGAATGGAAGCAAAAATATAACATAACTTTCAAAGCTGTTCCGAACGTCTCGTGTTTGTTCGAATTCGCTTTCATTTTACTTTTAAACGGGATCCTAGCTGAAAATACCGATTTAAAGCATTTTTGTTCGAAAGGACTACGAAATGTTAACAAATTAAGCAAAATTTTCCGATTTTTTCTCACTTTCGATGTATTTAACTTCGCGCGTATTACAAATAAAATTTTTCGTGAGTGTTAAATTTCGTGAATTTTCAAAAAAAATCGGGAAATTTAACAGGCGAAATTTAATACGTTTAAGTACGGAAGCGTATTGGTGTCATGTTATTTTCGTGACATAAAATTGCTATCTAATGTCAAATTTAATTTCATAAAAATTTTCACTTCACATAGAAAATTCTATGTGATGTAAAATTTGTTTTTTTCACTTTTTTCACTTTACATAAATTGCTATGTCAAGTCAAAATAAATTTGCTTTGATTTTGACATGTAAACGCTATGTCACGTCAAATTTACAATTTTCATAAATTGACATGCCATAGTAAGGCTCTTGAAGTGATGTGTTGTTAAGTGGCACGAGGCTGTGTGTAGGTTATGATATCATGTGTATGTCAACAAGCTAAACGATAGAGAAGAATATAAATCATGGCGGAAAGTAAGTATTCCTAGTTAAATTGAATCCCTTAAACCTTTTTGGTTAGGAAAACAGAAAGTCTCACCTCATCGTTAGAAGACATTTTTGCAGCGCACGTTTTGTTTTGTTTTGCTTCAGCTTTTAAATCCAGTTAATGGTTAAAAAGCACATACAGTGAACCTTTAATGTACATCAACTTATGTCAAAATTTTTTTAGAAATTTTGAAAAAATTTTGACTTGACTTAGCTATGTGAAGTGAAAAAAAGTCCGCGTTATAATTTCACATCACATAAAAAATTTTATGTAATGTGAAAATTTTTTATAAAGCTTGAATTTGACATTACATAGAAATTCTATGTCAAGAAAATAGATGGCACCAATACGCTTCCGTATTTAAGGTTTCTTTTATGATTTTCCTTTTTCTTATCAATTTTAGTGCATGCTTCGGTAGAATCATCCCTTGTTAGTTTATGTTATACTTCAAATAAGATACATCAAGATGGCCCTTAATTTCATGCTAATTTTGTTAGCACATACGCACTAAGATTGTTTTCTACACAAGTTTCTCACTATTGCTAACCTTTATGCAACGAAAATTACGATTGTAATTTTATTTTAAAGAATCAGTGAAATAAACAGACAAAACATTTTTTGCATAATTACTGAAATAGTAGAAGTAGAGATTGTGTTACACATTAGTTAGTTTGCAGTAGGGACATGGTTAAGGCGAACAATCAATGTAAAACAAGCAGTTGCAGAACAAAACAAATTCTTTCACACAATAAATATCTTAAAAGATGATATAAATGAATACATGAGTCATGACGAAAGTGATCAAGTTCAGCAATCAATGTTTAACAAAGTGCTCTTGTACAGTGCCTTTCCGAGTGCCACTCTTGCCACGAAATTTGAAAATAAGAAAATGTAAAAATCTCTAGAGGAACATGAAAATAACGTGCTTAACTAAGAATGCGACCCATTTATCAGCTTACTAATGAATGGAAGAAAATAAAATAAGGTCAACAAAAGTATTTTTATAGTCGTATCCATCAGACATTGGTGAGAATCGACCATAGGAGCTACTTGCAAAAAAATACTTCAATAAAACTAAAGGTAAATGGCAATGCCATTTACAACTGAACAAGGAACTTAAAAAATGTTGAAGTATACTTCCATATTGCACATTAACTACAAGGCTAGATCATTTCCGTATACAATTTTATTTGTCTCAGACAAATTTTAGACACTTCAATCTTTTCCAATCTGATTAACTAATTATGCAAATCAGTTAAGTCAGAAACAAAGTTATGATTAAAATTGCAGTCAAAATGCCATCATTTAGTAGTTAACATACACACATAATAAAATGAAACAAAACATGAAATTTTCCATGCAGTAATAGTATAAAAGCATCTTAGACACAGTTGAAAGAGTGTCCATTTGAACAAATGACAGCATTCATAGCAGCTGAAAATGAATTCTGGTCAGGAAATCCCTTGGAAATGTTCAATTCGTTTGTGCAAGTTTGAGCATGTATTGAAGTTTGATCTGTTAATTTTACAGTTATTTTTCCAAGTCCAAATGAGGGGAGGCAAGGTGCCCCAGTTACAAAAGTAAGGAACTGTTCCAAAATTGGTTTAGGCGCATTCAATAAAAAATGCTCCATGTAATCTTTTACTTTCAAGTTAGCCTCATTTGTTCCATTGAAATCAAAAACCAGTATGTCATAAATTCTGTTTCCATCGAGCAGATGTTTATTGAAAACAAATAATTCTTCAAATAAACTTGGTCTTTTCTTCATTTCATTCCTAAATCCAAGTATGTCTAACCCAGTGGCAAACTGGTCAAGCACAGTTTTTCTTTTCCCAATAACATCATGCATTATAATGCTGTGCAAAAATCTGTCTTTGTTGTCATTCTATAAAATAGTAAAAGGTTTTTCTTGCACTTGTACACAAGATTAGCAAAATAACACTTGAGTCAATGTAAATATTAGATGAACATGTCTACACTCAGGTCTCTAAAATGGGTGTAAAACAGTAGGAAGTTTGAAAAACAAAATACAATAGCCGAGGGTAGCTTTTTAAGAGTGAAAACTAATAATATAAAATGTCTAAAAGTAAAACAATATATTGAAATTACAATTTTTAGCCTGTTTAAATGAAAATATAAGTACTAATATCTAAAGATGCATTGCCTTTATTAAAGATTAAGTCACATGTTCACAGGAAATTAATTTGATTAATACTGGATACAACGATCATGGGGTGGTATAACTCTAAATCATGCAATCAAGTATAGGCTTGACTTACAGTCAATATCATTGTTAATCCTGAATCAGTTTGGTAATACAACACTTCTTCTTGATCCAAATCACTCACATTCTGTGACTGAACCACCTAAGATATAGATTTAAAGTGAATTATATATAAATCAATGTTCAATACAAAGATGGTAAAAATAACTGTCTGATAATACATACTTTTTTGACAAAATCTTGTGCTGCAAGAGAGCAATCATCAACAGTTACTAGTTGCATCATTTTGTCTATGTTACCATCTATAAGGTACTGGTATGCAATTGGACTAAACAATGGAAAGCCAGGTCCTCCATGGGCAACAGAATGCACAACCATTCTACCAATATATTTCATTAGCCCTGATGCTATCATGTCTGCATTATAAATTGGTAGTTTGTAGCCATTTCCTTCAAAATACCTATCTCCCAATTGCTTCAACAGTTCTGTAAAAAAGCTTTTGGCAACACCCCCTGTATCTACAGATGGTTGTTCACGATACTGTATTCTGAGCTGTATCTTGGGATCAAATGATTCATCTTTGTAGTACACCAAAGCATCATTTATGATATCATCTTCATCTACTTTGACTTTGACTTTTTCCTTTGTCATTCTTGTTGAAATCAATTTCATTATATCATTTAAATGTTTATCTGGCAAGTTAGAAGAAAATATGGGTACCATAAGAACATCATCTATATCATCACTGCTTTCACTGTTATCATTGGTTAATGCCAGGGCACATGCTGCAACAGTGTGAAATGACGACAGTGACTGTTGTAACTCTTCATCACTATGATTTGGAAACATATCTTTCAATTGCATAAACTTTTCCTGACTACTAGCCAATTTGCTACCGCTGGCTGACTGATTGTCGCTGGTTGTTGACTTGCAAGGAACATGTATCTGCTGCTTATTATCCAGGTCTTCTAGATCAGACAGGTCAGAGTTGTCTTTATTTCCAATACAATTACCATCATCATCTTCACAGGCTTCATCTTGCATAAGATTTTTACTTGGCTGAATATAAATTGCTCCTTGTCCTGCCAGACTAAGTGCACGAGCTCCACAGTATTCCACACCAGCTGCGATATTAGGTGAAACTATCTGACCATAACATGATTTCACAAAATTAAAAGAACAATCAAGAGGAATGCCAGAAAATGCCTCAATAATAGCTTCCTTAAGTTCGAACTCACTCCAAGATTTATCAACTGGGTATAACTATGTATAACAAATCCTCTATTTTCCAGATTCAAACGTGCTTGATGGGTAGGCACTGCATTTGTTTCAGGTGAAGGAAGTAACACAAGATCTTTATAAACTATGGCAGATTTTTTAAATTTCTTCTTAGCAGCCTGACCCGCTTTTTTTGAAGAAGAAGTGAAGGTTGCTTGCCATTGTTTTGCAGGTCGTCTTTTCTTGAAGGAACTTTCCCTGCTGCTTGACGACAGCAGTGTAGGGAAAGAATTTCTGATTTCCTTGGCAACTGATAATCGAAATCCACCAGTAGTGTTCGATAATAAATCAATACCACTGTTGCTGCCACTCTGGTGCTGCCACCACCACCATCATCGTTATTGCAGTTGCTATTCCTGTCATGAGTTTCGCGATGACGGACAGCTATTGATGATAAAACTGGTTGTCTACTCACGTTTTGTTCTAAATTCTGTAATAGCTCGTTAGCTTGCTTTGCAATATTAGATAATGAACGTCTGATGTTGTTGTCATGTGTTTCACCGCTACTTGACGACGCCATGTTTTAAAATTGAATGTACTGCTTAACCGGCTACCAATGCTAAACCGGGGAAAACCGGGAGATTTTTCATTCGGTAATTTTTTCTCGCTGTGCATCATGCCATACGGAATGAAAAGTTGCCATAGAAAATTGAATTTACCATGCCAAATGAAAAGACCATATGGTAGAAAAAATTACAAAAGTTTATTGATTTTCCACCAGAAACTTTTCACTTGGAATGTATAAAGTATATTTTGGCATGTTATTTTGAATATATGGAACAGATACTTAGGATTTAAAAGGCACATATTTAGATGACAGTTTATTTTTAACATCCCAATATTGTCCATTGCGGCGCCTCATAGGAATGCATTTCTATAGAAAAACCGTGTCTTCGAAAAAAGTATCATCAAACTTTGAATGTGAATTACTTTTTATTTGTTTTTGTAATAAACTTGATTTTTATATCATGCAATAGGAAATTTTGTGAATGTTTCAAACATTAAAGGTTGGGAATGTGGAAATAATCAGGGAAGAAGAAAAAGCAATTTTTGTCAACGATCCGCGCTATTAATTTATTAAAGCAATAAATTTAAAGTTATTCTCATTCAAAATTTGAAGATACTTTTTTTGAAGACACACTGTATACAACCTTTTTTAATTAAAAATGCTCTTCATCGTAGTGATTTTTTGAAGATTTTTCCCATTCGAAATGATCAATAAAACTCTGGAATTTGATCATGAAGAAAATGAAAGAAGAAAATGATCATTGTTTATATCCGTTTTGATTTTAGAAACGACTCATACAACTGGAATGGAATCGACGACAAAGTCGTAAGGTTGAGCTGTCTGAATCCAGGTTCACAAAAGTACTATCAGATTCTGAAACAGATCGATGATATCAAATACCCCATGCATATTCTGTCACTGATATCTATCATACTCTGGTTTTCTACAAGTTCTGATAGTGCATCGTTTGTTGTGGATATTCTATCTACAAATGGGATAGAGCATCCTTCAAAGGAGCAGAGGGCGTTTTGGGCTTTAACAGAAGGCGCGGCTGCTACCGCACTCACGTACTTTCCAGAGGATTATACCTATATTTTTGTGGTAATGTTTGGATTACCGTACACAGCATTCCTATGGCTTTGTTTTTTATCGTTATGGAGGTTGTTAAAAAAGGAACCAAACTGGCAGTATGATTTAGATGGTATGTGGCAAATGGATTACGGAAATATAAAGTCGATGTACCATTTAAAAGAAGTTGCCAAATCAACCTTTCTGCCATGGCTCTATCTCGGTAAAATAGCAATGTATGTTAGGAGAATTGACAGGAGATGGAAACGAAATGTCGTTTTCTTTCTGTTTGGGCTTTTGTTCTATTCTTGCATTTTATTGTTAATTTTACAAATATGGTGGCATAACGTTGGTAACATGGGGTTGGGTCTTCTGATTGGCTTCTTTGTGTACGTTTCGTATTTTCGAATGCAAATAAGAAATCGGCAAGGTATAGAAGGTAATGTGGTCGAAGATCTGTTGGCAGCCATCTTCTATCCGTTTACGATAATACAAATGCATGAAGAAATGGTATATATGAAACGTTCGGAGAATCATAATGAGAAGGGTTATGTCAATAGACACGTCAATGAGTACGTTAACGACGGCGAAGTGTCGGAGAATCAGGAAAGGTCTGAGGAGGTTGAAGTCTAACATGGATTAAAATGAAGGATTTTGATGAATTGTCGGAATGTTTCTGAGGGAATACTTAGTGTTTGTGAAACCGCATTTTAGAAACTACAACAGGACACACTTAAATAAAATAAATTTCAATGAAATGTAAATATCTAAAGCTTGGGCGACATACCGGTCTAAGTCGGTACCTGACTAGAAAAACCATGATAGTTGATTTCCACATTTTGATTGGTGGAGACCAATAAAGAATTCGATCTGGTTTTGAAAGTAAATACTTTTAGTTAATTCCATTATTCCGTCAAATTTTGTTAATGTATTTAAGAAACGCACTGTTATAATGCTTCGGACAGGAAAAACTTTGGTGCTCTTTTGTACCAAAGTTTTTCCGTCTGTTTTTTGGTCTCAAATGTAAACCTCGTTGTCTTTAAGCAGCAGGCCTGCATATCTCAAATGTATTTAAAAGATATCTGTAATTTACTTTCAAGGGAAAAACTTGAGTGCTTTTTTGTCCGAATGTTTTTCCGTCCGAACTTTAGTCTCATCCAAAGTTTTGTGCTTTTGCTAACACAACCAATAAGATCATATAAAACTACTTTCGGTAGAAAGTTTGCATGAACTCGTTACCAAATTGGTAATATGGACGAAATTTAGACCAAATTTCTAAGTCCTTTAAATTTTAATTTTTCATGAAGATAGTAAGTAAGTAACTTAGAGTTTTTAGTCCTTGATCTTCCATCCGTAAAGGTTGTCTCTTCTGCCCATCGACTTGCAACTAGTAGTTGACTTACCGCCAGAGATACGTATAGCATTGCTCTGATTTGCCAGTCAGTCGCTGGCTCCTAATGGACCGATGCGTTGCTTTTAAAGCGCATCGGACTAGAGTATCAAGATACGACAAGACTGGGGCTCGAACACGGGTTGAAGCAGTCGCAGTCCAACCATAGTCACAAGAAAGAGATAGTCTGGAGATACGGGACGTACCCGGCCGTTCTTATAATTAAACTCACGTTCTGCTAGAGTTAAGAAACCAGACCATTTATAAATGGAAATAACATCGGGAAAATTTCTTTCTTGTGACTATGCTCGAAGGTACTAACCACTACACCATCGCTGTATGGCAAATATAATTAGTTAACATGAAAAATTAGGTTTTAATCTAATAAAACATTGATACACACATTGTCATCGTCTGCTTATGCGATTCTCGACTTACATTGGAGTTGTTTCATGTGAATAACTTCTTGCGTTTCCTTAGATCACAAGACACAGTACAACCAATAAGGAGAAGTTATTTAGCCTCTGTATACTATGAGTATATACACTACTGTGTCTTTTTTTATAAGAATTTCATAATTTGGTCCAAGCCTTACATATTCTTACATAATTCTCAAGTTACTCTTGAAAAGGAAATGGTGTTTTATGGATCGGAGCAAAAGAATAAATGCTTAAAAGTTTAAAATCTTTCTATTTTTTCACTAAACTTTGGTCCCGGAAAAATTACAGTCACATTCTCATAAGAAAACTTCCCCACACCGATCACCTCCAATCAACGACCCAGCGACCGCTTTCATTCGTCCGGAGCGCCTTATTCACCTCCAATAACGACCGCTTTTGCAAGGATCTTTCAAAATGTGTTACAGAAAGAAGCTATTGCAGCATGTGGTGGCACGAATAAAGCCAGGGTGAAAAGCTTCCGATATTGCTAAGAGTGTGGATCTGCTAAAATCAATTAGTTGGGTAATGAAAGCTTTGAGGATAGCTAAAACAGAAACGATTTTGAATCGTTTGGTTAAAAGCAGTTTTTCGAATCTCTTAAAACTGAAGTAGAATCAGATGACATTTTTGCAGAGTTACATGCTCTAGTAACTGATATAAGCCCTGAATCAAAGGTAGAGTCCTACTTGACACAAGGCAAAAATGCTATTTCATTCGTGGAGATCGTTGACACTACTTCATCAACATGGAAAAAAGACTTGAGAGATGAAGCAATCCGTATCACCATTAATGACACTGAAGGAAATGGAGATAATGAAGAAGATAATGGTAGTTTTGACCACTGCCAAAATCACTAACGTTCAAGCTGCTCTTACTGCCGCAGATGATCTAAGTGTTTATATTGCAAACTTAAGCTTGGAGTACATTGTCCATTTAAATGGACAAGTTTAAATGAATCAGTTTAAATGGATATGAAAAAAAACTGATGAAAAAAACTGATCCAACACAGGTGTCTACACTTACCCAACAAACGTAACCAACTACACGTTTTTTTATGGCGATTTTGTCCACTGAGACTATACTTCTATTTAATTCGCTATGCATCACCTCTATTTAAAACAACAGGAATTAAGAAAACAATTGAACACGTTCAACTTTTTTAAACGCTTTCCATTGAAACTGAAACAGGTGAAAATCTAACAAACCCACTAAAAGTGATCCATTTAAATGGATAATGTATTCCAAGCGTTAGGTCACTCAAACTTGAACTTTTATCTGAAAACATTGCCCTGCTAGTAGCAGAAATATCAAAAGTTTTAGATACAGGCTAATTTCTCTCAAAAATTTACACATTCTGAGAGCCGCCTGGAATAGATTTCCACTAACGTTGTAATTCAACTTCGAACCCAGGATTTCTTGTCTTTTCAATCTACGGGATGGCCGCCATCCGTATATCGAAAAGGCAAGTGACCCTGGGTTCGAGGTTGGTTGTAATTGTGAATTATAATAATGATTCGATACAGTGTAGTTAGCAGGGATATTTTCATCACAAACTGTCGACCCGTGTGATCAATTATTTTATGACCGCCATCCATCAGTGTGATCAATCATAAAATAATTGATCACACTGGGTCGCCAGTTTGTTATTAAAACATCCCTGTCTATAATATCTAAAGGGTTGAATAAGAAAACAGTTTATTAATTAAAGCTCCGGACGTTCTGAGAAAAGAATAGGCGTAAACTTTTAGAAGTTTGTTTAGGTCAGTAAGTGTAAGATTTGGTGTTATTTCATTTTTAAAAGTTTCTTCTATCAAAAGACGACATTACCCCCACTGAAATTTAAACAAATGGTTTCCTTGACAATCAAACTCTTTCATCTCTAGATGAAAAGTCTGACAGTTAAGCACATACCATTGAGATTACAGTTATTTAATAGATGTCTTTCTTCGCCTAGCTCTTTCAACAATATCCTCAGATGGAATTTAATTTATTTTGTAACAGAGGCTGCAAATTACTATTCATTCCCAACAAAGCCTATTAAAAAAGAAGTATTTCTGTTTCTTTCATCAAAGAAAGTTGACGATTATCTGAATAAAATCAATACATACCGTCGAGCCGTTTGGGAAATCTGGTATGATTCGCGAAATAAAAAGATAAAAGAGAAATAGCTAGCAGCGAGTTCTCAGTTGTAGCAAAAAATAATTAATCATGTGAATAGCAGGAAAAGTGTGGGGATTCAAAAATATACTTAGACTTGACACAAGATAGCATTAATAATTCTTAAAGCTGTGACGAATCAAAGTTGCAATAAAATAATTTGTGGTTAGAAGGTAGTGTTAATGATTTAGTTTTTAGTTGACTGCGCAGAAAGTTTCCAGGAAGGGAAGATTTTAAAGAAAAACAAAGAGCAAATGAGATCTAAAAGGATTTTTTAGATTTCCGCGTTGTTGTTTCGTTTCTTGTGTTCGCAACGTTTTGAACTTTTTGATTTTTACGTTGCTAACGTAAAGATCCTTTGGATCAAATACAAGAACCTTTAGAGGTAAAACTTTTAAAATTTCTTAAAAAGTCACTGGGAAGGAGTGCAATTCTATGAAAACATAAACACTATTTCAATAACAATGCTCTTCTTTTCAGTGACTTTTTGACGATTTTACCCTTCGGGTTACCTCGAATTAAACCAGAATGACGGGATGTGCAACCACGGATTTGCTGAATGATTTTTCTTTCTTTCTTGATAGTTTTAAATTGGATTATGGGAAGCGACACACGTTCAACAACCGCGTACACACGCTCCTTTAATACATTCAAACTGGGTCCAGATTATGATCAGGTATTTCGTACACATAAAGTGAAGCCGGTTATAGAGTCACTGTTGGACTCCCACCTGAAAGATCTGAAGTACGACTCATCAACCGCTGGTCGTATGTGTAGTGTGATTGCCGAAGATGTGAAAAACAGAGTGAAAACGATGGGTTACTATAGATATAAACTAGTTTGCGAAGTGTCGATATTTTCGAAGACAGGCCAAACGACGGCAAAACTCGCCAGCCGATATTTATGGGATGACAAAACAGATACATTTGTGAACTGTTCGTATGAAGGAGATAATTTCTTTGCTGTTGTCACTTTGGCTGCTGTTTATTATGAATGATGGAGATAATTGTTAAACCGGATTTTCTTGGATATTGTTTAGTGTTAAGCTATTACTGTAAGGAGGCTTCTATTCATTTTATTTATTACGTCGCTATGTTACATCACATTCAAGCTTTCTAAGCCACTGAGTTTTGAAAATTTTGTTGACTCACTACGAAGGAGTACATTTCTATAGAAATATACACGCTGTTAGAATAAAAATGCTCTTTGTCGCAGTGACTTTTTTGACGATTTTTGAAAGATACTTTAGTCAGTGTTCTGTGGTTTTCATATATGGAATTGTATTTTACGCAATGCTAGTATATATCATAAATATCGATTGTTTTCTTGCCGACATTGCTTCTTAATTAGATATCCAACCCGACCGGCACATTTGTTAATAAATCTCTGTGAAGAAGTGCGTTTCTATATAAACATCACACAATTTCAATAAAAATGCTCTCCATGGCAGTAACTTTTTGACGATTTTGCACACTGGGAAATCTTTCTTGGGAACGGTCAACACTGAAGCTGTTAACCCGTCATGTAGAGAAACGGCATAATACGGTAGAACCTTGGCGAAACATGTCCCCGTCGTTCAAACTTTCCTAATCCTCCACTAGCATCAGACGTCAAAAGGAAGAGATAGGATCCGGACAATATCTGAACGTTCAGGAAAGACTAACTTTTACAAATTATATTTATCAGTAAAAAATTTATAGAAATGTACAATATTGAAACGAAGAAAAATCGTAAATACCAACTGTATCTATAATGTGAACGGGGTTTTACTGAGACAAAGCCTGGCACACACTTGTTAGCAACGTTTCACCTCCTTTTCATTTTGAAAAGAACTTAGCAAACACAACGTGGTGATTGGAAAATTTCCAAAAAGAATAGGATGGCAATTTAAATCGATCTGTGATAACGAAACACTTGCATAATAAGTGATGGAAATACATGCTAAAATTCACAATTTTTAGTATCAAAACATGATAAAAAAATCTCTCTCTGAAAGGCATGGTACCAAGGTTGCAAGCATAACAGTCATTAATATGTTCAAACTTGAAAACGAGGCGAAACCGGGATTTACGGAATATTCTATCGGTTCACGAGAAATTAATCGATAAAAAACTAGCTTCTGAATATAAACATTATGTATGAACAAATATTAAAAGATAAATAATAAACTTTACGACAAATGTTTTGACAGCCATTTTGAATAGCAACATGCTCTTATATCTTTCGCATCAATCATAGTATCGCCATCATTGTTTACAGCTTGGATATTCTCGTGCATCATTCTCTGAAAGTTATTTCCAATAAAAGGATGTGTAAGGCAAGAACATGTAAATGAGTTCCACGCTCGGAAACTATTTAGCGTATAAACCAATGAAATTCCGTAGAGCATGTAACCAACCAATTATTCGAACCATTACGTCATTCTGAACGAGGATGGGCGTTCGCAACATCGTCTTTACTTCGCAAGTCGTCTTTATACTCGGTCATCGGTTTTATTTTCGTCGTGGACGTTTCTCCTAACGAATGTCTTCGCACTTCGAACGTGTTCACTATTGCGCGAACATCTTTTAACAAACGATCTGTGGGTGGTCGGACATATAGCAACTCCTTCCCCTCACCACGTCGATCAAGGAACGGAGATGACGGTAACGACTTTGAATCGGTAAGAAGACGTAACTTATTGGTGTGTATGTCGGCGTTATCAATTATTTGACATCGTTTCGTTCTCGGATACGACATAGTTCGTCGTTTGATTTCCCAACTATTCGAATTACCGACGTTCGCCAGTTTGTGGAGCCGCATGGTTTCGAGTTCGGCTGCCGTATTATCATTATTACTATTATCACTCCTGTCATTGTCATTGGCCGATAAAACAGGTAAGGAGGATTTACGCACTTTCTCTCGTATCAACTTGTCATGAAAGTAGACTAGATCAGCAACACTGTAATCATCTGAGTATTGGCTACCCATGATCGATTCTCGTTCGCTCGTTGTCACGTGACTTTCGCCAGTTTCAAGATTTAACGCCTCCATTGACGAATGAGACGGAATGTCGCTATCTTGAACCGGCGGCTGTCGTTCAATCTGACGTCTTTCTCGTAACGACACAGAGCGATTCATGTTCCCGTAACACCTGTATCGAGGATATTGCGGTTTGGTTTCGGGAAGAATCTTTTCTCTTTTCGAGGCAATTTCGAGTTTTAGTGATGGCTTATCTGGGGTATCAACCTCGTCATCTTGTATGAAATTGTTGATTTGATCGTCATCTAAAGTCCGTCGACGGGCATAGTCACGCACGTGTTTTATCGAGCGCTCTTTGAACACATCACGCAGCTTGGAAACAGTATTCTTTTGAATCATCGCTCTGTCACCGTCACCCTCCTCCACTTCTAATATGGTCTCCTTCGAGGTGTCATTAACCGATTTCCTCTTTTTCATATCAGCCAGGTTCTGTAAATGCATGATGGCGGAGCCGTGGGATAATTTCCGCAGCATGGACGGCTTGACGTTGTGTTCGGGTAACGTCGGTTTTTCACCTGTCGGCTCGTTCTGTTGCAGCTTGAGGACTGACTTCATTAGCTCGTTCTTCATGTGTGTTGCTTGCATCACTTGCAACATAACAGCATCTTCGTCTGCATCCGTTAAATCCGAATGAAAATCCGTTTCCTCACTGTTGACTGTACTTGATTTACTATCACTAAACTCGTCTTCATCGATAAATACTGCTCCCGAAGTCATAGTTTTAGCACGCAGCCTACAAAAACAATATTACATGGTGAGGATGAAAACAAACTACTAAAAAAACGACGCAAGAACTTTGTGACCATTCCAATACTAAAAGCTGAGCAAGAATTCCTTTTTCACTCGAATGCAGCATTGACAATAACAATACTCATTTTTAACTCGAATCATTCAGAAACAATAACACAAAGTGTTAGCAGAGATTTGAACTAACGAAATGCTTTCCATTGCAGGCTGATTTTGGTAACTGGTTTGTTGCCTTGATGAAGATGTTTGTTTTTTTTGTAACGTAATCGAATCTACTGTTCGGTAGCATTCATAGTAAAGCATGAGGCAGTTTTCTTTTTCACGATCGAGATTTAGAATCAGATATCAAATTTTTCGTTTTATATGGTTGCTACGTCAAACTGTTTCATGTTTTGGCAGTCGGCCTTTTTCATGACAGCTGACAAGAACCATTTCATAGTTATATTTTCACCTTAAGTAGAGGACAGTAGAGGACTGGGCTTTAAAAAAAATGCATGATGCCTTTAGGGTTAGGTTACACAGTCATTGTTACCTTCCTCGTTGTGGTCCAGGAGAGTTCCAGTACTGGCGTACAGTGTCAGCCTCAACCTCTTCGGCGATGGACATCTCCGCGTGTAACGGAGGCCTTATTTGCTCTTGAACATCTAGTATTACATAATCCACTTCGTCTACCGGCTCGTTAGAATCTAAAAAAGTAAAAAAAATGTTTCAGATGATTTTAAGATGGTCATATAATCTTACAATTTGAAAGTACCAAAACTTCATGGTGTAAACCTTGTAAAATGTGTTTGGGTTACTGAGGAGGGTTAGGTACAGGCTATGCCTCGTTCTTTCAGACTATTTTAAGAAGCTTTAACCGAGAAGTTTGATGCTTTCAAACTGTTAGATGAACACTATCTTGTAGACATTACAAATAGGAACAACGATGGTGAGAATATGTTGAAACATGGAGGTCATATCATAGCATTCACTCCAATAATAATAATAACAATAATACTACCGTATAAATGAATTGTGCCAGCCCCATCCAAGCGATATGTTTCGAAATAGAGTGTTCATATTATACCGCATCATAAGAGGTCAAGAGCTCTGTCAAAGAACTTCAGTGAATGTGGCCAGAGTAGTGTGGGCACACAAGGCACATCAATAAAACTCTCTTCGCAATGAAAACTATCCTGTAAAGTATGAACACAGAAGAACGAAAGCCTTGTGAGCGATGGAAATGTTGTCTCACCTTCGTGCTTAGTTTTCTTGGCATCCATCTCACTTTCAACACCATCGAACTTCTCTGAACTCACTCGTGATTTACTGAACTGTTTCCGTCTTTCGCTTGTGGTGACAACGTCTCTATCCTGATGTTGTTTAAGCGTCTTCTGATGAAACAACGAACTAAATCTGTTGCGACTAAAAAAGGTAAGGAGTGCGAAACATCACAAAAAGTTCATTAACCCAGTGGGCAAAATCCTCAAAAAGTCACTACGACGAAGAGCTTTTTCATTGATATTGTGTGTATATTTTTTAAGAAATGCACGCCATCACACAGTGATTTTTTAACAAATGTGCCTGCTGGGAGTAAAGGTTTGCAAACTGAACTGTTCTCACATTGTCGTCTCTTCCCAGCTCGAACAAATTCAAGCACGGTAACTATTATATATTAGCTGAGAAAATTGAACTTACCTGGAATTCAATATGCCTTCATAGATGATGAGTTGTTTCTGGAAGCCAGGATTGGGTTGAACAATACTTCGCTTCCTCTTCACATAGTCCAATGTCTCACCCATGCCCCAACCTTTCTTCTTCATGACGTAAGCAATGACAGTGGATGCCGAACGACTGATACCATGGCGACAATGAACTAACACCTTCGAGTTAGTTTCACTGAAAATGTAAAAAAAGGTCGAACTGAAAGCATACTGTAAGTGTAAACAAGGCCTAACTGAAAGCATACTGTAAGTGTAAACAAGGCCTAACTGAAAGCATACTGCAGAGAGGCATACAAAACGATTGGTTGGGGCTACAAGTTTTTTTATAACAATAGTAAATTTTCTCAAAAAGTTAAGCAACAGGTACTACCAAAATGTTAGATAAACTAGAGACACGAAATTTTGAAATGATGCAGCACTAGCATAACTACAGCACATTTCTTAAAATTGTTACACCTAGGCTATTACACTAAGTTGCAGTCCTAGGTTGTGCGCTCTGTGTAAAGATTTGAATGTCTTTAGACTTTACACTGTTTAAGCAACATCACTACTAACGTCTACTAACGTCTGACGGAATGTACACGGCATATTTCAATGAAAATACAGTCGAACCTCTACAATTCGAATCCCCGTAAATCGAACTATTTCTAGTTCGAACGAATTCCATGGTTCCTTCACCTATTATTTCTTGGTAAATGAACATCCGTAATTCGAACTTTCCAAAAATCGAACATTTTTTTCGGTCACTTGATTTTTCGAATAAGAGAGAGTTTACTGTACACGTCGTTGCGGTGAACTTTTTACGATTTTCCCAACTGGCAACACAGAATTGGCAGTGAAGAAAAGTTTCAAAAAATATCTACTTACTATGCTTTCTCTATAAACCTATAAGTATGGTCCCAGTGCTTTAACAATTCTGTTTCTTCAACGTCGTAGACACGCACGTTGTAATAAGAAAAGGTTTGGGGGAAAAAATTGTCAACTTCACGTGTCACATTCAGAATGTAACCTATTCCCAGTTCCTTCAATTCCACCAGATTGGAAGCGTTCCATTCCGATCCCTATAATAAATACAAAAAAGAAACTGATTCATACGGATAGAAGTTTTTGAGTTTCTTGTCTTCTATGTGCAGCAAAAAAAAAATAAAATAAAATTAACAAGTTATAGCAGTGGTTTGTATGACCTACGATCTTACAAGTAAATACGGCAGATATTTGAATCAGCTAAATTTCTCCTGACAATATCTCAAGTACCTTTTTTCTATCGATAGGGCCCAACTCTGAAACAGGTGATAGTGCCAACAACTACTTCCAACAATCTTGTTTCTCAAACTTGAAGTATTTTTTCATTAGTTTTAGAAATTTTACTGAAATGTTTGAATCAAGTACAGGCCTGACAAAAGTCAACTGCAATTATCACAACAGCCAGGAGTTTAATGTCATAAATAATAGCCTCAAACGTTCTCTTTCCTTTTCCCATCTAAACATAAACTCAATCCCCATTTTGACGATTTTAAGGCTTTACTGTGTGATCCCTCCCCATTTTGACGATTTTAAGGCTTTACTGTGTGATCCTGGGAATGATTCCAGCTGAATAACTTAAAGTCAATTTCATGCTACCCTCTTATGCCTGTTGAAGGAAGAAATATACATTTCACAGTGGTAGTACTTTCTTTTATATTCGCTTTAAGATCCTGAATCCTCATGTACAAAAAAGATAAACAGCAAACTGTCATTGCTTTTATTGCCACTAATGATCATCCTGATGAAGAATTTCTTAGGGAATTTTTTGTCTCCCTAAACATGCAGATAGGAAACAAAATTAGTTGTTTTGTTAATAGCTTTGGGTGATTTTGATAACAACCTAATGGAAGATGCTAGTTCCAATAATGCTTCTACCCTCTTTGATACACCAGGGTTGAATTGCCTATTATCATATTGCTAACACATATACCTCGCACTTCCCATACCATTTTCAAGAAAATCATCTCCTAAATTCTGTGATGACTCCATCTCTGGTATTGACTAGCATATAAGACCATTTGGCTGAATTACTTATTCTCATTTAACCGCTAGAGAGATCAAGCCTATTCAACGTTTGAATAAACATGAATATATAAAATTTATTTCTGACATTCTTTATAGATGACTTGACTAATACCAAGAGGCCAGAAAGCCAGAAACCTGATCTTGTGCTGGAAAACTTTGAAGTGCATGAGGAGAGTCTTTGGAACGAACATGCAAACAGGGTGTTAATCAGACATTACAGGAACCGCTAATTGGTCCCTTCCCAATTGGATCTAGTAATGCAATTTACCAATTGGGAAAATCATCTTTTTGTTTTTATTCTATTTGAATAAAACAACACTTTTCATACAAAAATGTTTTTCTTTTACAAAAATTATTGATACGATGGCTTTTAACTCACTTTCTTTTACTGCTCAATTTTTCTTTACCTTTCGTGTGATGTCACCGTAGCCCACAGCTGTTGCTGTATATGTTTTCTGCACTCAAATTGTGTGCAGACCTCCCAGAGCAAAATCAAGTAATTTTTTTATGAATTTAGGACAATTTTAGATAGTATTTTTGGACATTTTAGGGCAAAATTTAAGAAAATTTAGGACAAAGACTAAAACGTTAGGACAACTTTAGGACAATTCCCAAATTATGGACCTGTTACAGTAAACATATCTTTATTTAAGCATATCATTAAATTAAACCATCAAAAGAAAATCAAGATTAGATATATATAATAACGAAGAACAACATAAAGTTTCCCTTGGCTTCAACTTTTAATGAGTGTAAATAAGCAAAAACAACTATCAAACCTTGTATACCTTAAGTGCGGAAAAACCTAAAAGTTAGGGTAAAAACAACAAGAAAACAAATGATTGTCTGTTATCTACATTTTGAGTAACATGAAGGTGCAAATGATTCGACTTTGTTAAAAGCTAGTTCTTTAGCTTCCTGTTCATTATCAATCCATGTAGTCTTGTTTTGTTCAATGTAAAGTCCACTAGATAACTCAATGGTATAATCAAAAGTGATACAAAAGAAACTCATTAACTTCAACTGTTAAAAATACTGGAGTAATATAGTTAACTCAAAAGCTAAACTAACTATTTACACTTGAAACGAGATCTATTCAAGTTCTTTTTTCCGAAACAGATTTCAAAACTAAATTTCTCATATCTTCTAGTAAAAGATCTTTCAAATAAAGATACATTCCAAACTGAATAGTGTATTCTGTTTTACAAATTCGCTATTTCTGAATCCGGAAACATCTTCATTAGTTGAAGAGAATAAAAAGTTAGACTCAACACATTTTAAAGCCGGAACAATCTCTGTTTTCCTGGTTAATTCAACTCTAGTTAATGTTATTAATGTTAATGTTATTTATGGACATTTTAATTTTAATGCATTGTCACTGTCCTGTCTCAAGTGGTAATTTCTCTTTCCCTCCGTCACAGCTTGCTACTTGTAAGACTCCTGATTTGTGATATACCACTTCTATTAACTGAGAAGACCTTTTGGCATTTTCCGTATTCCGCTGAAAAAATATCTCCTTTACAAGGTTGTATTCAGTCAAAAATCAGAATGATAGTAGACAATTCAACGAAAGCTGAAACAAAATATACTCAAAATATATAATGTATTTTCAATCTCAATATCTCAATAACTACACTCAAAAACAGGAATTGTTTTTTTTTTCATTTGAACTTTCAGGGGCTAATACAGGTCAAATTTCATAGCGGTAACCGCTATTGGGCGCCAAGATCGAGGCGCCCAAATTCAAAAAAAAAAGGGAAAATTTTTTTTTTGAAAAGGTAAAAAAAGAATGTGAGAAGAGCAAAACGAAAGAAAGGGAAAAAAGGAATCATGAGGAGAAACAAAACTCGTTCATCTTATTTTAAAGCGGAAAGACAACCTCGTTACCGTTGCTTCTTCTCTCTTACGATTTAGCGTAAAGCAGAGAAGAAGCGCTGGGAAAGAAGGGCACTCTGTGAGATTTCCGTACCTGGTTACCAAGGCTAGGTGATTACTTTACGAACTGAAACTTTCGAAATGATTATATAGTCCTGTAAAATATACACAAAGTAAGGAAATCAAAAATGGCGGAAGGTAAACACGCCGATTCGCGTGATTGAATTTCGAAGAACATTTGAAGATTCTACAGGAAAGACTGTTACGATACGAATAACAAGAAATGAGAAAGTTTTAAGGGACTAAGAATATGTATAGTATGTTAAAATAGAACGCATTTTAGACCATTCTAGGCCCTCAAATCGAAAATTTTTCGGGGCTTCGCCCCCGGACCCCACAGAGGGGGCTTACAGCGCCCCCCCCTGACCCCTAGCTGCATTTGTTCGCCTGATTCGCTTCGCTCGTCAGGCTCAATGTGCGGCTACCGCCGCCCAAATTCAAATCCTGTATTAGCCCCTGACTTTATCCTAAATTTTATGACATTTAGGACAATATACCAAAAGTTAGGACAATTTAGGACAAAATTAATAAAATTTATAATTTTAGGACATTTTAGGATTTTAGGACACTCTGGGAGGTCTGTGTGTGTTTCTTATATAAAATAAACGTGTATGTATATTTTCCCTTCATCTGTTGTCGATTTTTCTTTACTGTTATGTTGAAAGAGACGTTTTGTTTTATTAGCTCTCTTATGTTTTGCTTTGAGCTTCAATGACGTCACGGAAAGAAATGTCCATTTTCATAAATTCTTTGTAAAACACACAATAGGCATGGAAATTAATGAAGAAAATAGTGCAGTATAGATAAAGAAGATTTCAAATATTGCATTTATTTTTTTGTCAAAAATTAGTGGACCACTCCTTTAAATGGAAAGCATCTGAAGACATGTTCAACTTGCATCCATCGTTTTTTTTTAATTTCTATTGTTTCAAAAAAAGAGCAAGTGATCAAGCGGGGTCACATGAGATGCATAGTGAATCAAAGAGAATTATAGTGAGGCAAAACAGCTAGGAAAACACAGTTTATTTCTTTTTTGGATATTTTAAGAATTTTAAAACATGGCATCAATGTAGAAACATAATGAAAGCATGAAAGAATTCATTAATTAGGAAAGAAGAAGTTTGATTAGGGTACGTTTCTTCTTCTTTGCAATAAGAGCAAAATTAGATCCAAAAGCTCGTCAAAATTTTCAGAAGACATGCTCAGAAAATTTTTCAATCTTTCATGTTTTCGACTTAATTATTCACCTCTTATTGTCTTTTGACATATTTTATTCCGATATTCCGTGATATGATTTAAATGCATTAAGAGTTTCCTGCAGATTACAAGTACACCATAGCTAAAACAATTGGTTCATTTTTCGTAACCAATAGACATTGACACAAAGGTAGGTTAAGTATTATTGGTATTGCAGTTGAAAGTAGATTTTCAAGCAAAACAAAATCCAACAAGCAATAGTCATACCAAGTAGAGGTAATCCAATATTTGTGATGCGGAATCCATTTGTCCCATGACAACCATCGTTTCTTCGTCGATAAATGTCTTGAATTTTTTCAAGTCCATTCCCAGTTCTTTTTCACAAAGCAATCGAATCTGACATAACATAACATCAAAATACCACAATTATAAAGTACCAAAAAAATCGAACACATACAAAAGAAGGAATTTTTTTTCATTGAGCATCTATATCACAGTAGACATTCATTTAGCATTATTTCTTTTTTAATTGTCCCTCAATTGTCGCATTGTCCCTCATTTTACATTGATTTTCATGGTTTTTAAAGATTTAAAAATTGATCTATACAGGTAATATCTGATTTTTCAACAGTCGGCAAAAATTATTTTGTGAGATGTTTTGTGGCCAACAAAATCAATTTTCTTAAAAAGAAAGTGAACAGACAAGCCACGTATTTTGATGCCTGCTAAATTTTATTCTGGTACAAACGTTGCTGAAAAAATTTCTTACAGTTATATTATTAGTTTCATTTCGTCAATATTAAAGACTATTTATTCCATCAATGCAAAACACCTGAATCTCTGGTCATCCCCATAAGTTTATCCAAAAAAGATAAGGACACTTATCTTACCACTTATGGGAAAACAAGTCCGCATGAGAACTAATCCTCTCATAGCAAGCCTCCCTCTCCACAAGGAAATTCTTTTATGCAATACTTATTCCATACAGTATACAATTTCAGCAAAGATGGAAGAAACCTTTACCTGTCTGCATGTTACGTTTTCAAGATCTACAGCCCTCATGACCTGTAATTTAGAAGTAAAACAATTCAACAAAATGCTGTTATTTATAAACTTCAGAACATCTAAAAGAATCCTCAGACACAAACGATGATCATAACGTTGGAAAAAGAAATAAAAACTTGTAAAATTTTGTCTGTTTGGTACCAACACCTAATTTCAATTCTCATACCATTTTCATTTTATCACAAAACAAACAAAATTTCAAAGTTGTTTGAGCCTAAATGCTATGAGGACAGAAAACTCATTAACAATTCTATTTATACATAAAATAAATGATAAGCCATATGACCAGGCTTCGTCATGACAGCTACGCGATCGCATTCCTGCGCGCTGTCGCGTAGCTAAAGCTATGCAATGGATGTGTTTTTTCGCATAGTTACGATTTAACTTAACATGAAAAACTTTTTCTTGTTGTTTATTTGATTTTTACGTAAGCACGAAATCTATTAAAACCTTTCGTGTTCAATTGGTTCAATTTTCTTACTGTCGAAACTATACGTCCGCGGCGCTTGTTTATGTCTAATATGGCACGTCGTCAAAATGTCAATTCCCGTGAAAGAAAATGGCGTACATCCATTCTTGATTTAAAATTGTATCCATATCGCAAAATATCTTTTGAATCGTTGTGAGATAAGTAATCAAATTTTCCAGAAACGTTAGAAAGTGTTATAATAATGTTTTTATGTTACTATTTCATTATTTGAATTATACCAAGTGGGTATTATTTAAGTACGAAGTATGAACAAAAAATGTAGAAATCCTTATGCCTTTCAGGCTCTTGTACAATATTTGCGTTGTTGTTTTTCTTAGTACGCGATCATGTAACTAATGTATTCTAGCTACGGTTTTTATCCCGCGGTTAGACATTTCTTCATGGGAAGCCTGTATGACAGGTACTTAGATTCCACTTTCAATCAATCAACAACCTAGTTTAAATTTAACAAAAAATGCTTACATCTCGTAATTTGCTTCTAATTATATTCTTTATTTCTTCAGTATGTTTGCTATACAAAAGAGGATTTACGGTGAGTGAATCATACAATAAAAGGCAATCTATTTAACCTACACTTTGGTTTCTTAGTCCCGTTAGTGGAGATGATATTAAATGTATATTAAATGTATATCTTCAAACTTACGCTTCTGCATCGGTGCTAAGATATTCATAAATGTGACTGCTAAGGTCATCCATTTCATTCCTATGAAAACCATCGTAACAAGGAACATCTGCTCGAAGTAGGAAAACCCAACTTAAACAATTGTTTCTTTTCCTTACCATTCAGCAATGCTTTTTGGATCCGATGAGATAAAGTTTTCATAATATTCTAGAAAACCATTTGTAGAAATCCCTTCAAAGTATTTATGTTTTCGAGAATAATCAACAGCTTTGTCAATCACCTGCTTAGCTGACCTGTATTAAAAAAATAAACAAAGAAGCCTTGAAATAATCAATATAATAGAAAAGTCCTTTTTGTAATCAACAGAGAGTTGATCCCCTCATGCTTACTGGTGGAAAATCTGCGCACTCACAGCCTGTCAGTTAATAAACAAATGCCAAACTATACATTGTATTATTTAGAAATTATTGAATTCTATTATCTGATATAAATAAAAAACTACATTACCATAACGTTTGGACAGACACAGGTTTGAAAATGTGATTTCTTGTTAGAGTTCTTGAGATGTGAAATCCTCTGTAAGATAACAAGGAACATAACAGAATGCATAACAATGTTGTATTTTAATTTTGGTGCACAGGCCTGTCAAAGAAAAAATTGTTGCACTCCTCAATTATAAAAACAGATATGGAGGTGTTCGGTAAAAAAAATAAAAAAATTGTGAGTACTAAGGTAGAAGAATAAAAAATAAGGAAGAACTGTTTGTTGTATCCATAACCATACCTATAAGTATTTCAGTTTGAATTGTTAGAATAGAAATAGGATTCTAGGTGGGCAATTGATTATTGAGTATAAAAATCAGTTTTGGGTAGTGTTGGCATGAATGTGTGTGAACACTCGCAAACTATTGCAAGGGCTGATGTAGAGCTTTATCATAACAAAAAGGTTCTTGAAAACTGTGTTTATCATAAAAAAAAGTTCAGTATGAACAAAGAGATTCATTTCATTTCTGCTCATTGTTAGTGTCAAGCCATTCAAACATTTTCATCAGCGTAAATAATCAGTAAGACTCTGCTTCCTCAAATAATTATTTGACAAGTTGTTTTTCACTTGCATTGATTATAAACAAGAGCCAGATGGCACAAAACGGTAGCAGCAAAAGTACTTGCCACAAGAATACTTTTAAATTTGAAATTTTACTTAAAGTTCTTAAACGTTCTGTAAACGTTATTTCTTGAGATATCTTACTGGTGGAAAACAGGCATAAACGATATTATAATGTTTAAAATTACTAACTCGTGTAAAAAGGGTCTAATCGCAACACACCAGCAATTAATTTATTAGAAGACAAAATAATTATACATGCATGAGCTGTTTATAACGTACGTTTTTTTATAAGAGCTTATGTAGAAAAAAAAACGCGTTTCTTCGAAAAAAAAATGTATGTTTTGAATTATAATTTTTTGAAACCGAAAATGAATTCAAACAGATAACTGCCTTTTTTTAACTCGATTTTTGAAAACCTTGATGTTCAAAGACAGAACAGATAGCTAACAAACGTAGAAAGTAATAAGAAAGTCTGATCTGTGCTTTACTGACACGAAAAACAAATCTATTTTCAAGTGCCAAAGTTCATTGATTCAGTACCATAAAAGTAACTAAAAGTCCCAGTTTTATGTAGACCTATTTGATTAATATCCATTCCTTCATCAATTAAGTGATAAAATATCAAAGAAAACGTATTTTAAATGTATTTGATTGAAAACCTTCGAAAATTCAAAAGGCTGCGTTCGTTCATTAGAATGTATATTGAGTTTTTAGTGGGGACTCGCATACTCTAAATCGTAGGCTAAAAACTGCCGTTTCGGCCGGAGTAGTAGTAGTAGTAGTAGGAGTAGTAGTAGGAGTCCAAGGGTGTTTTAATACGGTATTCGCTTACGCTGCTACCGTAATAATTCAAACAACTTTCATTCCTTTGCAAACATCTGACGGTGCCTGCACTTATGCACTTATTTTAATAACAGTTTAGAACGTGGTTACTAAACAATTTCGTTCAATGTTTCAGTACTCAAATTAGAATTTCTATCAAAATTGATATTACTGCAGTACGTAATTCACGATAGAACAGCAGGGATCAAAAAATACTTTTTAATCTTAAACGTCGTAGCCACTTCTTACCCATCTCCATCAAGTGTTACTGTAGTGGAACTCCAAAGTGGCAGTACAAGGCCTATTGTGGGTCTGAAAAGAAGAAAAACATAATAATACTAACAAAATTCACAAAAATTATTGTGTCCTTATATGAAACAAGAATCGTAAGTAGAACTGGATTACCTAAGTTAACCTTATAATTAGGTGAACTTTAAAAATATCTGTTTCTGGCAATACAGACTTGAAAAACACAAGTAAATAGGCAGCCCCTAGCATTTTTTCTGAGGCAAAATAAAACATTTGTTCTGTTTTGTAATGGTTAAATCCAAGGGAGGAAGTTTTCTCCTTTGATTTATTTTTAATCTTTTCTCTGACATTTAGTAAAAATGGTTCGTTTTGAAGTACAATACAAGATCACATGATCATTTTAACAACAAAAATCATTTAAAGTGTCATTAAAATGATCACTAAATTACCCAAGGAAATTATCAGTGGTCAACCGAGTTTCTTGTTTTTATTGTATAACTGAGAGATAGATGATTTGCTGTTTTACCAGAAACAAGGTTATTTTTAAAGTTGATCTTTAATCAGTGGGAAAACCTGAGAAAACCTTGCTTTGAATCCACCAAACAATCGTGATTCAATAAGAAGACAGCTATTTGGAAAGGAGGTAAAAATCTAAAGGGATACAACAACCCACACGTGATTTAAACAGATAGACTATAATACCCTTCAGCATTTGTCCAATCTATACCAATGACAGCTGAATGATCCACCTCACTGGATACAACAGTCAGATACCTCTTCCTCTCGGAATTTCGACTTTCAACACGAACTGCCTTAATAAGATCAACTCAAAAGATTAGCAACATTGTTTCTTTATTTAATGATAGTTCACCCTTCCCAAGACTGAGTTTCTATTCCAACCAGCAAATGGGCACTTCCAGAGGAGGGGTTACTTTCTCACTACAGCTGACAATCCACTCCATTAGGCACTAATTACTCAGCTAACCCTCAGCCAGCCCTATTGATCAACAAAACACCCAAAGATTTCACAGGGAAACGGGCTGGCAGCAGTACCACCAGGGGCATGGCCTGTTGAATTTGTGTTCACAGCCAGAGGAAGACTCAAACCTGGAACCTCTGGTGTGTCAGCTGAACATGGTACCGTTATGCCACTGCTGTGACTTTTGACGTTACTTTGTAATTCAGTCCAAGAAGTGAAAGAGAAGGAAAGAGCTGCTTACCATCCTCAGTACATCAACATCTCTTAACAAACTAACCATGCGTTCCAAATGTAACTGAATCTCACCTATGTGTTTCAAAAAAAGAACTATTTCATGTAACAGGCATACAAAAGGTGACTTGAGCATTCTTTCAACTCTTTGCTGTTCCACAGGTGTGTTTACCAACGTTTCCATTAACATATTTCCTCAAATAAACGCTTCCCTGATAAATGGCTCCCTACATTAAACCCCTCAGTTATGGCCAAACATTTGTAATAAACAGTATAGTGTAGTATAGTGGTTATCACTCTCGTATTTCATGCAGGAGATCAGGGTTCAATTCCCCTTGGCGGCGATTCACCATGCGCGAGTGGATGCACCATAGCACCGGGTCGACCCATGCCATGTTAGGGAAATTGGGTAGATGATACATTGGGTGTTGCAGGAGGTAATCCAGAAGAGCACAGGCTCTTGATTGGGTTTGTGTCACTCATGAGAGTGTCAAATACTTCGGAGCCTCCAACCTAAGCCAAGGCCCCTCCTGGATAGCAGATGCAGTAGCAACTGAGTGAGGCAAGCCACGTAAAACTATTGTTAAATAAATAAATTAAATTTTCACACAATCTTTTGTAACATTTTTTAGGAAAAGAAAACATTGTCATTTAAGGTTTTTCATTTTGTAATAAACACCACCCTCAATGAATACCATCCCTTAAACACCACAACCAAAACTGGACTTTGTAATAAATGCCACGGTGTTTATAGGATGAAATAGGTATACACTCATATAAATTGTCTTTGTTACTTTCATAGACAAAAGCTTTGTTCAAAATTTAGCAAAATGTGGGGATGAGAAATATCAACATACGCACCAATCTTTTCAGCAGTGGGTTTCATTTGAAAATTGCCAGTATTCAATGCAAATGCTCCCGACCTTGAAGCAAAGTATCCTTCAAAGCTTGGCCTAAAATGCAAACAATACAACAAAACAAAATTTTTGGGAGGACTATATCAATGATACATCATAATGATATAAGTGTGATAGTTGACTTGATGGCTTGCTAAAGTATTTACGAGGATTATTTATATTGCATTTGCAACCTGGAATATTATAGATCCACAAGTGTATCTACATAAATCAAATCAGTCGTTCAAATCCATTCTTTAAATATCTGAAAAAATAAGCTTGAAACTGGAAAAAATTTCACACTTACGATCTAAGACGAGCCAACTTGGGATGTTTACGTGGTGTTAATGGGATTGTCTCATCAAATGCATCATCCTGTGAAAAAGAAAAACAATATACGATAGGTTCTTCAACAGAAAAAATATAGGAGTTATGTTTGAGGTTTTATGAATCACCACCATCAGATGCATTTATGGATCAGCACGAGCAGATGTATTTATCTGATGATGAAAGAGAATATTGGCAACTTTGCCAACACCATACATTCTGCAAAATATCATCTGTCGAGCCAAAGGCCCTATTAATAATCAGAAATCATCTGGCCAATAAGCAAGATGATCTAACTTTTAACATGTTTATTAAAGGTTTTCCAGAAATGCATCCTCCATGGTTTCAAAATGGGATCTAGACCACCATCCCCTAAAATTTGGGTTCCATCAGAGAAAGTGACAAGTCATCATTACTTCTTTATTTCTTTTTTTCTTCATTTACGACATTACATTTATGCGAGCTTTTGGAATGCCAATTGGCACTGTGAGCGCTTTTACGACGACACTATCACTGCCAGCCTTGAGATCTTTTCATGAGTGATGCTTGTTGAGTGTGCGGCTTCAGTGATGTTGTGCACCTTTTTTAGGAGGTAACGTAAACTTGTTTAACTTGTTCAATCTTGTTTTGTTTTATTATTGGATCCAGCGGAAATAAACTTGTGTAAGCTGGCTCTCTTGAAGTTATGTTAAATTTGATGTCAGATATAAGTTTTCTTGAAAACTCCGTTTAAAATTTGTTCTTTGTTTGGTATAAGTTTGGCAATAATGCATTAATTTTCTGTCACCACTTCACCATCGAACTGTTCATGTTTCGATTTCTGTGGGTAATGCTAGTGTGAATTATGATTTGACAGAGACGGCTTGATTCTTACAACTTCTTTTATTTCATTTCATTTTATTTCGTTTTTTGAATTTGTCACTTTTGTTACTTCATGGTTCTGTAGAATATCATTAAGATTCCAAGATATTGTTTACTTATTCTATTGATTCTTTTTCTTTAAACATCTTCTCTCGTAAATCTGCTATGACTGCTTTACACCCTATCTTTGTGCTTGTGTTGGTTCGGTCCGTAGCCACTAACACTGATACGTTTATCAGATCGACAGAATGTTATTTTTTTAGAGAGTGATAGATTTAGTTAAAATTTATAGTCAAAATCTTCTTTTAGGAACAAGTAAAAGCATGCAGAGGTGGGACACACTTTTCTTTTATCATAAAAGCAGACTTTAAATAACAACGTTTCCTTTTCCTTAAAAACTTTACTAAAAATTGTAGGAAAATGTTTTAAACAAAAGATATATTCACGTTAAACAAAACATTCAGAGAATATCAATATCACTGTTGCCGTCCTCTTTCCTGTGAAAAGTTTCAGAACTTTCCCTGACGATAAAATCAAAAAATGGAAAAGGACTGCCAGAAAATTGCCCTTAATCCGAGGCAATTTAACATGTTCATCAAACTTTGCTTAGGCTATAATTCATGGTATAATGCAATAGCTATTACTGTATTATACATTTTTTGAATGACGATACAACACAGAACAACTTGAAAAAATAATAATATACCACAAGTATTCTCGTAGTATGACAACTCGCAAAATTTTTTTTTTGCCTATTGTTATGCTACGAGTATACTTGTACGAGTATACTCATAGCATGGCATTTATGTTTTATTTGCGAGCGTATTGCTGTATGAAGAATTCTTCTGAAATTATTGAGGACTAGCCGCCAAGGCGGCATCGCTCGCCGCCCATATCCACCTGCTCTGTATCACTCTATCAATAAACGTCAAATTTCCTTATAAACGGCTCGTACAACTTGTGTTCAACCAGAAGCAGATTCGAAGGCACAACCTCTGGTAAAACCAATCTTTTATCAGTGTAACAATACACTCAAAACGTAGAGAGAGAAAACTTCAACTTTTTATTAGCTTTTGTTTTAAAAAAGTTACGCGCTCTAACATGGGTGCTATCAAACGTAAGGGGGGAAATAGTTTCTCTTCTTAAAAAGATCACACGGGAGGAGAGAGAAAAAGGCACGTGCTAAATGAATAAAGTGAATAAAAAAAACATTCGATCTGAAGCGCATAACAATTAAAAAAAGAAATTAAATTATTATTAAAGAAGCAAAAGCAAAAAAAAAAACATTTTGTTTTATGATAAGTTTTTTTTACCTATCGGTTTTTAAACATTTGCTAAAAAAAAAGTTCACCCGTCTCAGACAGTCAGGCAAGCGTTAGGATACACTGGCAAATCGCACAGCTTTTTGTCCAAACTGTTTAATCAGTTAGTTTCTTTGTATTTAGTTGATGTATTGTTTTTAAAGCCAAGTCAACGTGGCATATTAATTTAAGAATGATAATAAAAACAAAACGTTATTCCTATTAGTTCATCAGCCAAAAAAAGTCACGTTCGATTGGGGTTGCAATAATGTATTTGCTTCGAACTCACGTTGCACACAAAAAAAGAAATAATATCGCTCACAACTCAATCTACCATTTTGCGTGACTTACAAACAAACAAACAAACAAACAGACAGACAGACGGAGAATCGGGTATTAATATATAGATGAATTTAATTTACAGTCATCGTCCTCTTATGTGCGCGTAAAACCACGTCAGGCGTGGTCATGAATAAAATACTTGGAGTGCGGCAATCACACGCCATTTTCTGTACTTTTAAATATGGCGTGCGATGATCGCACACCATACAAACTCAAGGCGTGCGCTAAAAAATATAACAAAACTACAATACTACCCTTAAAATAAATAAAAAATAAATAACTTTTGTTGAAAATAGAACACCAAAGATTTCTGCAAACCAGATGTTACAAGCTACTCTCCACCTTAAATTAAAAATATTTTAAAAAATAAGGAAACGGTGAAGTTTAGTTTTTTACTTTGATTTAAAAAACATGCGCATGATGTGTTGTGATAAACGTTGAAACAGTCTGTATCCGGAGACGCGTGCGATCGCACGTGCACGCGCAGGCACACGCGCAAAACATTTTGCACGAGCAAAATAACGCTCGTGCAAAATGTTATAATCAAACACTTATCGCACGTGCAAATTATTATTGTGCAGCGAAAAAAATCGTGAGTTTTTTTTAATTCATTTTTACAACACCTGGTTCCTTGTTATTAAAAACACAGAATAAAAGCTTTTATAAATCGTTTGATCATATAAAACGATCATATGATCATTCGTGATGTAAAACATCCCGCAAAGGAGTTAATACATTCTTTGTTTCTAATTATTTCATCTACATGTTGCGAA
This sequence comes from Turritopsis dohrnii, assembly GCA_027922465.2. Lineage (NCBI taxonomy): Eukaryota > Metazoa > Cnidaria > Hydrozoa > Anthoathecata > Oceaniidae > Turritopsis > Turritopsis dohrnii. Next base: position 136,943 of record BQMF02000559.1, on the reverse strand, counting down.
ATCGCCTTTTTCTTTTTTTCTGTTCTTCGAAATTCAACTTGTTCGATTGACGTCATTTGGGACATGTTTCTTCCTGTTTCTGAGATGTCATTTGCATTTTGCGATCTCGCCCTTTTTCTTTTTTCTGTTCTTTGAAATTCGACGTGATTCGATTGACGTCATTTGGGACATGTTTCTTCTTTGTTTCTGAGATGTCATTCGCATTTTGCGATCTCGCCCTTTTTCTTGTTTCTGTTCTTCGAAATTCGACGTGATTCGATTGACGTCATTTATTCAAGGAAGAATCCTTATATATAAGATAAATCCACATACTTGAAAATAAAATCTTGTTCTTTCTTCAACGAAAACAAAAAATGGGTTCTAAGAAAGTCGAGTATTCTACTTTTTTTTCCTGGGGAAAAAGTGAAATAATCGGGTACGAGAAAACAGAAGAAAACAATAAAACTTATGTTACAAAAGTATGGTGTAAATTGTGTGCGAAACATAAACACAAAATCAACCAGCAACTGAAGGGTTCGGCGCGGAAATCTGCAGAAGCATTTATTGAAGGAACAACTTCAGTCACCAAATTTCAAGTAAGTAATGTAAGCATGAGTTTTCTATACTATTTTTGTTAATGAAAAAATTGTGTTTATTTTGTATGACAATGAAGTCTACGAAAGAAATAAGGCTGAATAAATCTGCAGTTTCGCTCTGTATGATACGTCCGTTAGCAAACTTTAGTTCTACTGTATGTCGTCTATGTCAGTTTATGTAACATTCCTTACGAAATTACACGAAAAATCTCAAACGTTTAACTAAAATTCTTTTTTCAGGTTTTCCGTCATCTAAACGAAGGAAATGGCCACAAAATTGCGTTATCACTAGAGCTTGGAAGACCTGCAAATGAACGAATGTCAGGAGTTACATCTTCATCATCTTCACTGCCTCAAAAAAATGTCGCTGAAATGTTCTCCAAAAACACCAAGGACGCATTTTTGAAGTTGACGAGAACTGCCTATGAATTGGCGATGAATCCTACATTACCGTTGAGACAGTTCACAACTCTAGTAAAAGTCCAGCGAATGAATGGAGTTCGGTTAGTTCAAGGTACAGCTTAGTCGTCAATAATTAATTTTGAACACTCTCACTCGTTATATTTCCTTTGTAGATGCAATCACTCAGCTATGATTCGAATAAATTTTTTATGGTATTGAAAAAAAATTTTCTTTAGGTCATCAAGACTCAAAGGCTGCTCGCGAATTCATTCATTTCATTGCTGATGCAGTTCACGAACAGTGTGCTGCGATTTTAGCAAGTGCAAATTTCATGGCAATATTAACCGATGGGTCACAGGCCAGGAAAACAGGGAGCGAGAAAGAGATGGTAATGATTAGAACAGAGAGAGCTGGTAAGAATTACGTACTTAGACATTCCCGAAATAATTTCACGAGTTTATCTAGACACGGCCACATCTTTTCCTACACAGTCTTAAATTTTGTTTAGGAATTCCTGTATATATGGTAGCATCGCTTTTGGAAATGTCCAAATGGGGTGGTACAGATGCTGAGTCCCTGAAAAAGGGGATTGATGATATCTTCGAAAATGGGAAGTACAAGCTAGACGATTATAAGTTTAAGTTCATAAGTGCTACAGCAGATGGTGCAAGTGTGAATTTTGGTAGGAATAGTGGCCTGCTCACACGGATGGCAACAACTCGACCCTGGCTCGTTAAAATACACTGCATAAATCACCGAGTTGAGTTGGCACTGAAAGACGCAGTCAAAACCACGACTTTTACTGAAGTTGACAACTTTTATATTTCTCTACACGCGTTTTTAAAGAACTCCGGGAAAACAAAAGCTGAAATCAAAGAAGCTGCAAAAGCATTGAACATAAAACATTTCACTTTACCAAAATTAACGGGAACCAGGTTCGTAGGTCATCGTCGTGGTGCGTATACTAAATTGTTGAAATTATGGCCAGCTGTAACTACTGCGCTTGAAAACATTGAATCAGATGATAAAACCAAGGCGGAAACAAGAGCTAAAGTTAAAGGGTTTCTTAGAAACAATTTTTACTCATATGGCTTTTTATGTCTGGTGTGTGTTTATCTCGATATACTAGAAATAATCACCCCTGTTTCTAAAGTTTTCGAGGGAGTGTTATTAACAGTCTCCCAAATCAAGCCAGCCGTTGAAGAAACCCTTTCTGCTATGAATGACGAAATCTCTGTGGCTGGAACAGATGACGAAATTCTTACTAGCCATCTTGCATCATTTAAAGTGGATGATGGTGGTAACATTACGTCATCTTTTATAAGCAGTGATGACAAACAAAAGAGTAACTTGGACAGGGCGACCATTGATGTAACCCTCAGCTATATGAGCTTCAAGGATGACCAACGACAACAGGCATCGGCCAAAAAGAAAGACCTCTTGGTGGTACTTAAAGAGCTCTTCGCAAATCGATTTGGTGACGTTTTGGAAAATGGATTATTGGAGAATATGAGGTGGTTTGACCCGAAGAACTGGTCAAGCAATAGAACATACGGTATTGATCAAATTTCGTTCGTTGCAAACCATTTTAACGAACCCCTTTGCAAAGCTGGTTTTAGTCTTGAAGCGGCACTACGAGAATGGAAAGCATTTCGATCATATGTAAGTGCAAACCATCGCGCAGTGGAAGCAGGGCCTCTTTGGGAAAGAATTTTTCAATACAAGAAAAACGAATTTCCCAATTTATGCAAGTTGGCTGAAATCGTGATGTGTCTTTCCGGTTCAAACTCGACTGTTGAACGAGCCTTCAGTTTACTTACTCTGATGCTTAGTGACCGACGACTATTGTTATCGCACGATACCATCGAAAATCTGATAGCAATCAATATAAACGACAAGCTATGGACCCAGGCTGAAAGGGAGGCAATCATTGCAAGAGCTGCAGCTAACTTCGAATCCTCCAAAAGAAGGGTTCGTACATTTGAAGAACCTGATGAGCAACCTGTAAAGATACCGAGATTGGAGATAAGTGATGACGACGATGGAAGCACCGACGACGATGAAAGCAGTTCCGATAGTGAAAGTGAAGCCTCTGATGACTAGATGATTCAAATGATTTCATTACTAGAAAAATTTGTTTCTAGGTTGTGTTCACTTTTGTTTGATATAATGGTTTATATTTGAGAAAAACATTTAAAAGAAAGATCTCAAGTTATCTTTGATAGATAGATAGACTCATATATTTCCATCAACCTCCCTTATTTTTTTCGAAAAATAAATTCTCTTTTCTTACTATAATAACATCCTCACGTGTATCATATGTATATTTAAAGCACAGGTGTTTCGAAAAGAAAAAAACAACAAAGAATTTATTAAGTTGTTTGTTGTGTATCAATTAAAAGCAACGGAAGAAGAAAAATTCGTGGAAGGGAAATCCCCCGTTTCAATCAATGAATGATAAAATAGGGAAAGCCCCCAAAACATAAGACAAGTAGTGTACAAGTATAATATTAGTATTATAAAATTATGATAACGTCTAATTCTTCTTAGAATTAGATTTTTCATCGCGCACTTGAATTACTTGTACGGCCGCAGAGCTGACACTCTAACAAACGGTGATTTGACGTAAGACAAGGATCGCACGCGCAAAATGAGTTTTTGCAATCGAATAGCTCGCGTGAAGTATTTTGCGCGAGCGATTCAGCACTCGTGCACTATTTTATTCCAGATATAGCCTGTTGAAACGTGACTTCATTCATCAAACAAGTTTTTCTTTCGTAAATATGAACATATATAACACCTGTTGATTAATCTACATTAATGATTAATTCAAGTTGATCATTCTTTCTACCAGCTGATGGAAGAAAAAATATGTGATCAAATGTTCCGTTATTGCGAAAAAAAACGTAAATATTCTGCACGTGCGATTTATAAATCTGTTTTATTGCACGTGCGGTAATCGCACGCCTAGGGTCCGTTTTTACGAAATTCACGTGTGCGATTAACGCACGCCTTAGCCGATCTAGGTGTGTGTGGGCGCGTGCGCGTGCGATCGCACGCTATTCATGACCAGGCCTGCATGTAGAGGCGAGAGACACTTTTTTCATGATTATTCCGAAAGCATGTGGCATCATTTGACGTCAGTTTTTTTATGATCACGGGGAATCATTGCATTGCATCCCCAATCGAACACGACGTTTTTGGGGAAATAACTCGAGAACCAATAGGGATAACTGACGTTTTTTAGAGTCCGCGACACGGGTGATGGGGTGATGCAACATTTGGGTCTGAATTTTATTTGGTACTGCGGATATGACGTCATCAAAATCTTTGATTGACGATATCTCTGCAACGGTTGATCGGAGCAAAACGATCCCATACATTTTTTTGATCAGTTTTTCAAGTTCTACAACATAGGTACACTTTTGAGTTGCGATTCCATGATTTATTTTTTCGTCACGGGGTACGTACACAAGAATGGTGGATTTGACCTAATGTTTTCGAAGTTAAGTTCGGTAAAAAGGGTTTTACCCGGGATACTAGTCTTATATATAATAGCGAGTGTGTGTCACACTTTTATTTTAGAGAGTGATAAATTTTGTTGAATTTTACCGTCAAAATCTTCTTAATCGTGGTCATATTTTTCGTTAGGCCATGTGTTTTTTTTTCGATTATTATATAGTAGCACGTGCCGTGACGTCAGTTTTTTAATTTATCACGGGGAATCATTGCATTGCATCAATAATCGAACGCAACGTTTTTGGGGAAATATCTTGAGAAACAATAGGGATAACTGACGTTTTTTAGGGTACGCGTTACGGGTGATGGGGTGACGCAAAATTTGGGCCTAAATTTTATTTGGTACTGCGGCTATGACGTCATCAATATCTTTGATTGATGATATCTCTGCAACGGTTGGTCGTAGCAAAACGATCCCATACATTTTTTTGTTCAGTTTTTCGAGCTGTACAGCATGGATACACTTTCCACTTACGATTCCGTGGTTTAATTTTTCATTACGGGGTTTGCACACCAGGAAAAGTGAAAATTTTTACCCGGGTTACTAGTATATATATAAATTCTTGTTATGCCGTTGTTTTTCACAAAATATCAACTTATTCCCAGGACTTTTTCTGATTGAGGATCCGCAAAAAATGGAACACGCAAATGCTAAAGAAAGAACGTATTTGTTCCGTGGAAAATTTCAAGAAGTGGAAAACAGCCTTCTACTTAATACAAACAGACACTAGTAATTTTCAGATAATATGGGAAAAGACGAAATACTAGCAGGATGCATAAAGCATTAAAATGCCTAAATCATAATAATTATGTGCAACTGGAAATGCCTGTGTGAATTCCATGGATCTATTGTTTAGATAATAGATCCTTTTAAATTACATTTGCAAAGCTGGAAATATGTATGATCGGCGCTATTTCCTTTTCGCACCCCCACCCTCCCGTCCAGGATGTTTTAAGGTCAGGGTTAGGGTTATGGCTAGGATCAGATACGTTTAGGGGGTGTGAAAGGAAATAATAGCACCTGTATGATCTGCATGCAGCATCTGTCTTAAGGATACTGTTGATTTATTTAAATGTTTTGGTTTTTGTTAAGTTTAGTTATGATAAGTTTTGGATTTAGTTTAATTGACAGATCAGTATAGATTATTATTGATGTGGTTTGTATTTTGCAGATGGTTTTTTTGCAAGTTAGGAATGAGTGTCCGAAGTTATTGACAGTAGTTCAGATAGCCTGTGGACTTCTGCTAATTAAAATTCAAATTATATAAGCTTCCTTAATTTAGTAGGTAAATCAAATGTTAAAACAGACAAACTGAATGACAGTAAGTGTAAAATAAATTTAAAAAAATAAAAAATCGATTGTCAAAGCAAGCCTCATAAAGTGAGAGAATTCCCTACTTCCATTATCACTACAGCTAAATATAAAAAACTAAAGAACTAGCTGTAGATGAAGATTAACTTAAAAGGTATAGGAAAACAAGAAATATTTATTTAAAAGAACGCCAACATTCATTTTCTTCACCTCATTTTCTTTCGGATATATAGTATAGAACTTAAAAAAAGAATGAACTAGAAAAACAACCTCTGCGCCCTCCACTTTAGTGGTCATGGAAGATTCTTTTTCATTTTGCAAGTCTTCCTTTCTTCCAACAAGATCTTCTTCATTCTCACTGTTGTCAAAAGTAGGAGATCTAGCCAAAGTTAATAAAGACATCTTTTTAAATCATCTTAATTTGGCCGTCATGTTGAATTATAATGTTTACACACGGAAACTTATGATCCACGTTATGTGCGGTGCACCCCCTCTAGTTTTACTGGATGTGCATTTTGGCGTATTGCGAAAATAAAGTTCTGGCGCAATCTTTCAATAAAATCACACAATCAAAGTGGGACGTGGCTTTTGAAGTAGTCGCCAGCTTGCAGTTGCAGTTGCAGGTGCTTGGGTGCTGGAAGCGGAAGCTCAATTTGAATTTAAAAAGATACAAAGTAAAGGAGGTAAATATTTATGCTTTTCTGATTTACTCTTTTTATAAAAGCTAGACGCGACTAAAGAAATTTGACGGACGAATGAACGTCAACAACTAACACAACTAGTTTTTTTAGAGGCAGCCGGTAAGTATATTTTATATCGAGGTGCATTGGAGAAGTAGTGTTTTGGTCTTCTTGTATTATTGCAACAAGCTATGTTGCTTTGGGTCTCTTTGGATTATATTGTACAAATATGGTGGTAAACTTTTCAGGTTTTAGTTTTGAAAAAAAGAATAAAAAAATCAGGGTATTATTGTGTGAACAGATAGTGCATCCATGTTGTTGAGCTCGGAAACATGATCAAGAAATGTATGGACTCAAATTCTTTTGTCACACTCTTGTCGCCTCAAAAACGTCCCCTATTATTATTTATTTGTTTTGAGATTTATATACCTCAAAAATGTTGCCTGTGTGTGATTGGGGATTCAATACAATGGTTCCTCATGTTATAAAGAAATTGATGTTGACTGATGTTGATAATAAAAAATATAGTTCTAGCTCATAAGAGGTATGGGCGAGATATACACTCGTTATTTGAGATGAATCTTTCATCATGCAATTATAGTTTTCAAATGGTTTTGTAACTGGATGGATGACTTTTGAAAAGAAACACAGAATCTGACAATACTTTATTTAACAGTTTTAAAGTAAAATCTCACCACTAGAATCAGGGTTTCAAATGTAGTCGTATTTTGCTTTTACTAAATCTGTTTAAGCTCCTTTACTATACAATTTTGTGCTAGTTCCATCTTGCTTATTCGAAGTAATGGTTTGCAATAGCTTGTTTTTGAGAAACATATTTAAAATGTTCAGAGGATTTGAAAACCTTTAAATGCACACAAGATTTTTCTTGTTTAAAACTTAAGAAAGTCAAATCAATGAATTGATATAATCATTGTTTGTAATTGTTGAGTTTATGCATCCTAATGGCTTGGCCGTTTCATATACTAATTTCTAAGTATCTGTTCTTGATGTATATAATTGCATCGCGATGAGAGTAAAAAAATAACACTTTAAAAATAAATGATACATGGTTTGATTGATATAGCATTTCTCAGTGTACTTGAATCTAATCTTTTTTACACGCCCCATCAAACTAAAAGACTTAGTTATTTCAGAATTCAAGTGTTGCAATAAAGATTAATTTAATTGTTAATGTTCTGGTTTTATGCACTACTGGTTTGAGCGAGATTAACAAAACATTGTTAAGTCAGATCAGAAAGCTTTTCGATAAAGTCAATTTATTATTTAGGAGAGAATGGAAAATTGGTTTTACTTTTTGTTCTTGAAACATTTTTTGATCTTTGAATAAAACATGATATCAAATATACTTTAGCAATCAATCAAAAATGATATTATATGTAGGTAGAGCTTTTGTGGGAAATATTATCATCTGTTCATTTTAATATTGTATCTGTTTTTTTTGTGAAATTTTCCAAAAATGTTTAAATGAATAATTGACATGATTATCTATTTCCTGTTGCATTAAGTTAGCACTTTTTATGATGGAACTTTAGACTACACACCACTATAGTTTTTTTTGTAAACAAACTGATTTCGAAATAGCCAGCTGACTGAAAATATTTAAGATTAATAAACGGTTTCATATTACAATTGTGCAAGTTCTCAGGAAGTCGTGTATATAAACATTACTGAATAATATCTAATTTCATTGCATTTCTACATTTTAGTGGCTAAAGATCACCATCTAAAATGTTTCTTGAGCTTTTGATGTGGAGCATTTTTGTTGCTTCCACAATCTTTCTCGTGCTTTGGATCTTAACATCACCACCTGCTGTAAAGAAGGTGAGACCAGTACCTAAAAATGAAGATATCTATGCAAAGAACCGGTTTGCTCCTCATAAAGTTCCCAAGGATGCTGATGTTATCATCATTGGATCAGGCATGGGTGGAAATGCAGCTGCTTCTATTCTGAGCAAAAATGGCAAGAAAGTTGTTGTATTCGAGAATCATGACAAACTTGGAGGATGTACCCATACGTTTTCTTGGTCACGACAAAATTTGGATGGGGAGGGTCACACTACTTGTGAATTTGATACTGGTTGCCACTACACTGCTGTAGATATGGCATTTGAAACTGCTAGGTCGGGTGCAGTAATGAAATATGTTACTGATGGCAATGCAACATGGAATGATCTGGGAGATCCTTATGATTGTTTGGTACTTCCTCATGACCCTAATGTAGATGAAGGTTGTCCAAACAATGATACCTACAACTTCTTATGTGGAAAGGACCGTTTAGTCAAAGAGATTACAAAACAGATCAATCCGAACGAGCCGGAAGTACCTATTCGCTTGAACCGATTTTTACAGTTTTGTCGGAATGCAAGAAACACCATCATCAATATGTTTCTTGTCCGTATGTGTCCTCGATGGATGGAACCATTTTTGGGCTCACTCACATATGGTTATTACAATTACGGTAAACTCACAACTGGTTACGTGTTGAGTGCTATGCTTGAGCATGGATTCTCTGAGGATGAAGTGTTAGCTGAGAAAGAACTTCCAAAAGAACTATCTATCAATTTGCCAAATACATGGCAACGATTGAAAGGTAATTTTTTCTCCAAAAGTGACAACAGTTTTCTTGTTCAATTTATTTCTTCTTGGTATCCCGTTTCTTAATTACGTGATATGAAATAGTAGTCAAGATGAACGTTTAAATAGAACTAGACGTCAAGGCAGCGGTGCTTGCTGCCCATGTCCAGCCTGCATTGTGTCACCCAAAAATAAAATTTAGGAATTGCCAACCGAATGAACAACTGGAGCTGAACAAAAAAATGTGTGCGATTGTTTTTCTACGACCAATCGTTACAGAGATCGTCGATCAAAGATTTTGATGACGTCACAGACCTGTTCCCTCAAAAATTTAGGTTCGATTTGGGTCTCAATGCAATGGCTTCGCACTGACATCACGCAAAAGAAAAAAATAATTTCTCTCTCAGCTTCCATCTACCATTTTGCATGACAGACAAACAAACAGACAGAGTCGGCTATTAATGTATAGATAGGTTTGCATATAATCAACTTTCAGTTACCTTATTTGGAGAAATTTTGGCACGGATTTAATTTGGCGCACGGCAAATTTGGAATATTTGGCTCGGATTTAATTTGGCGCAGCCAGAAAAAAGTTAAATTTAATTTGGCGCAGCCAGAATGTTTCAAAAATTTCATAGTCGTTTAACGAATCAATCAGAACTAATTACAGTACCATACATTTAAAGATGAGACGGTAAAGCATAGAACTTCAAACATTCATGTATTCATGACTTTTTTTATTAAAACTATAAACAGAAGATTCACGACAGTGATATAACAAGAAGAATTAAAAGCGTGACAAGCGTGATCAGTGCCCAGCCAACACAGGGGGCCTACACGATTCACATATCTAAAAGACTCCCTCGGTGCCGACTAGGTGTTGTTTGCGGCGTTTCTATACTTAGCCAGAAAAGAAAAAAATGATTTGGCGCAGCTAGAAAAAAATAATTTTGGCACGGATTTAATTTGGCGCACGGCAAATTTGGAATATTTGGCGCGGATTTAATTTGGCGCAGCCAGAATGTTTCAAAAATTTCATAGTCGTTTAACGAATCAATCAGAACTAATTACAGTACCATACATTCAAAGGTGAGACTGTAAAGCATAGAACTTCAAACATTCATGTATTCATGACTTTTTTTATTAAAACTATAAACAGAAGATTCACGACAGTGATATAACAAGAAGAATTAAAAGCGTGACAAGCGTGATCAGTGCCCAGCCAACACAGGGGGCCTACACGATTCACATATCTAAAAGACTCCCTCGGTGCCGACTAGGTGTTGTTTGCGGCGTTTCTATACTTAGCCAGAAAAGAAAAAAATGATTTGGCGCAGCTAGAAAAAAAATAATTTTGGCGCGGATTTAATTTGGCGCAGCCAGAAAACAACTAAATTTGGCGCGGATTTAGTTTGGCGATTTTTGGCATTTTGCGCCAATTGCGCCAAATTTTCTCCGCGCCAAAATTTCTCCGATTAAGGTAGTCTCACCATTATACAAATACAAATTATTCATCTGTTGCAGATTATACCACTCACTTCAAGGTATGCTGTTACCTAACAGACATTTTTACTTTCTTCACAGGTGTAATGGTCCATCCACTTGGCGATTATGCATGCCAGCCTCGAGACTCGTCTGTTGTGGCTCACGCCCTGACAGCTTGTTACTACCTTAATGGTGCTGCCTACACTAATGGTGCTACACAATCTATTGCTAATTCTGCTGCAAAGGTTCGTTGTATTGAATAATGATGCTGTTTGAACTACAGGCTATCCAACTGTTCTATATCTATGAGTTATCTGCTTTTTTACTATATTAGTGTTGGAGGCATTTATTGGTAATGTTTTATTGTTATTTCAGGTCGTATATGAACATGGTGGTGAGAGCTTTGTCAATGCTTACGTCGAAAGTATTATTATTAAAGACAATAAAGCTGTTGGTGTCCGTGTGTGCAAAGCAACTTCTTGGGAGAGTGCAAAAGCTCTGAAAGAAAAACCAGAAATGTCTGAATTCTATGCACCCATTATAATCAACGCAACAGGAATTCACAACTTGTATAATAAGCTACTTCCACAAGATTTACCACTGGTAAAAGAATTCAAGGCTACTAATAAAACTATCCCGTCGTATGGTCATAACTATCTATTTGTTGCTATCAAAGGTAACATACAGCTGTTGTTTGCAGTTGATGCATAACGAGTTAATACATGCAGGGAATTATCCAGAGTCATTTGGATTATATATTTAAATGCTGTGCCAAATAAATGTACCATTATTTCATCAACTGAAACGTAATTTACAGACGTTTTGTAAAAAACGTTGCTATTGTAAAAAAGTTGTAATTGCTTCATTTCTGATTTGCTTTTGCTTTTCCTGAACAGAAGTTGCAACAGTAATTTAAGCTCTTAATGGCAAAGTGCATCTCTTAAAAAAGGCATTCTTAGTTAACGTAATAGAGGTTTCCTTGTTTCAAAGTTCAGAATAAAAAATTATACTTGAATCATAATGTTTTCACACACACCTTTTTGAAATTGACCTGTTTGGATTAGACTTTTTTTTGTCTTTCTTTTTACCAATCTTTGCTTGTTGTAGGTGATGCTGATGAAATTGGTATTCCGAAAACAAACACTTGGTACTTTAATGGATACGATACTGATGAATGCTTCGACAAGTACTTTGAAAACCCAACTGATCATAAGCCACCTACTTGTTATCTTGGCTTCCCCTGCACAAAGGTATGAAAATGTAGTTATATTGAATCTGAGATTACGGGTTTTTTTCTTCTCCCCTGAAAAAACAAACAGACAAAATAACACTAACTAGAAATCACAGTTTAAAGATTTAAGTTAGATGGTTGACATAAAGGCCAGTACTACATAGATCGTGTTATAAACAGAAATGATACCAGAAAAGCTAGATTTATGTGATCAGCGTGGTAGCCATAACATGACCTATATAAATGATCCCTGAAGAGGTATTTGGCATACATAAGTTGCAAAATAATTGTAGAGGATCTATCGCTGTATATCAGTCTGTATCCGGAGACGCGTGCGATCGCACGTGCACGCGCAGGCACACGCGCAAAACATTTTGCACGAGCAAAATAACGCTCGTGCAAAATGTTATAATCAAACACTTATCGCACGTGCAAATTATTATTGTGCAGCGAAAAAAATCGTGAGTTTTTTTTAATTCATTTTTACAACACCTGGTTCCTTGTTATTAAAAACACAGAATAAAAGCTTTTATAAATCGTTTGATCATATAAAACGATCATATGATCATTCGTGATGTAAAACATCCCGCAAAGGAGTTAATACATTCTTTGTTTCTAATTATTTCATCTACATGTTGCGAAATCGCCTTTTTCTTTTTTTCTGTTCTTCGAAATTCAACTTGTTCGATTGACGTCATTTGGGACATGTTTCTTCCTGTTTCTGAGATGTCATTTGCATTTTGCGATCTCGCCCTTTTTCTTTTTTCTGTTCTTTGAAATTCGACGTGATTCGATTGACGTCATTTGGGACATGTTTCTTCTTTGTTTCTGAGATGTCATTCGCATTTTGCGATCTCGCCCTTTTTCTTGTTTCTGTTCTTCGAAATTCGACGTGATTCGATTGACGTCATTTATTCAAGGAAGAATCCTTATATATAAGATAAATCCACATACTTGAAAATAAAATCTTGTTCTTTCTTCAACGAAAACAAAAAATGGGTTCTAAGAAAGTCGAGTATTCTACTTTTTTTTCCTGGGGAAAAAGTGAAATAATCGGGTACGAGAAAACAGAAGAAAACAATAAAACTTATGTTACAAAAGTATGGTGTAAATTGTGTGCGAAACATAAACACAAAATCAACCAGCAACTGAAGGGTTCGGCGCGGAAATCTGCAGAAGCATTTATTGAAGGAACAACTTCAGTCACCAAATTTCAAGTAAGTAATGTAAGCATGAGTTTTCTATACTATTTTTGTTAATGAAAAAATTGTGTTTATTTTGTATGACAATGAAGTCTACGAAAGAAATAAGGCTGAATAAATCTGCAGTTTCGCTCTGTATGATACGTCCGTTAGCAAACTTTAGTTCTACTGTATGTCGTCTATGTCAGTTTATGTAACATTCCTTACGAAATTACACGAAAAATCTCAAACGTTTAACTAAAATTCTTTTTTCAGGTTTTCCGTCATCTAAACGAAGGAAATGGCCACAAAATTGCGTTATCACTAGAGCTTGGAAGACCTGCAAATGAACGAATGTCAGGAGTTACATCTTCATCATCTTCACTGCCTCAAAAAAATGTCGCTGAAATGTTCTCCAAAAACACCAAGGACGCATTTTTGAAGTTGACGAGAACTGCCTATGAATTGGCGATGAATCCTACATTACCGTTGAGACAGTTCACAACTCTAGTAAAAGTCCAGCGAATGAATGGAGTTCGGTTAGTTCAAGGTACAGCTTAGTCGTCAATAATTAATTTTGAACACTCTCACTCGTTATATTTCCTTTGTAGATGCAATCACTCAGCTATGATTCGAATAAATTTTTTATGGTATTGAAAAAAAATTTTCTTTAGGTCATCAAGACTCAAAGGCTGCTCGCGAATTCATTCATTTCATTGCTGATGCAGTTCACGAACAGTGTGCTGCGATTTTAGCAAGTGCAAATTTCATGGCAATATTAACCGATGGGTCACAGGCCAGGAAAACAGGGAGCGAGAAAGAGATGGTAATGATTAGAACAGAGAGAGCTGGTAAGAATTACGTACTTAGACATTCCCGAAATAATTTCACGAGTTTATCTAGACACGGCCACATCTTTTCCTACACAGTCTTAAATTTTGTTTAGGAATTCCTGTATATATGGTAGCATCGCTTTTGGAAATGTCCAAATGGGGTGGTACAGATGCTGAGTCCCTGAAAAAGGGGATTGATGATATCTTCGAAAATGGGAAGTACAAGCTAGACGATTATAAGTTTAAGTTCATAAGTGCTACAGCAGATGGTGCAAGTGTGAATTTTGGTAGGAATAGTGGCCTGCTCACACGGATGGCAACAACTCGACCCTGGCTCGTTAAAATACACTGCATAAATCACCGAGTTGAGTTGGCACTGAAAGACGCAGTCAAAACCACGACTTTTACTGAAGTTGACAACTTTTATATTTCTCTACACGCGTTTTTAAAGAACTCCGGGAAAACAAAAGCTGAAATCAAAGAAGCTGCAAAAGCATTGAACATAAAACATTTCACTTTACCAAAATTAACGGGAACCAGGTTCGTAGGTCATCGTCGTGGTGCGTATACTAAATTGTTGAAATTATGGCCAGCTGTAACTACTGCGCTTGAAAACATTGAATCAGATGATAAAACCAAGGCGGAAACAAGAGCTAAAGTTAAAGGGTTTCTTAGAAACAATTTTTACTCATATGGCTTTTTATGTCTGGTGTGTGTTTATCTCGATATACTAGAAATAATCACCCCTGTTTCTAAAGTTTTCGAGGGAGTGTTATTAACAGTCTCCCAAATCAAGCCAGCCGTTGAAGAAACCCTTTCTGCTATGAATGACGAAATCTCTGTGGCTGGAACAGATGACGAAATTCTTACTAGCCATCTTGCATCATTTAAAGTGGATGATGGTGGTAACATTACGTCATCTTTTATAAGCAGTGATGACAAACAAAAGAGTAACTTGGACAGGGCGACCATTGATGTAACCCTCAGCTATATGAGCTTCAAGGATGACCAACGACAACAGGCATCGGCCAAAAAGAAAGACCTCTTGGTGGTACTTAAAGAGCTCTTCGCAAATCGATTTGGTGACGTTTTGGAAAATGGATTATTGGAGAATATGAGGTGGTTTGACCCGAAGAACTGGTCAAGCAATAGAACATACGGTATTGATCAAATTTCGTTCGTTGCAAACCATTTTAACGAACCCCTTTGCAAAGCTGGTTTTAGTCTTGAAGCGGCACTACGAGAATGGAAAGCATTTCGATCATATGTAAGTGCAAACCATCGCGCAGTGGAAGCAGGGCCTCTTTGGGAAAGAATTTTTCAATACAAGAAAAACGAATTTCCCAATTTATGCAAGTTGGCTGAAATCGTGATGTGTCTTTCCGGTTCAAACTCGACTGTTGAACGAGCCTTCAGTTTACTTACTCTGATGCTTAGTGACCGACGACTATTGTTATCGCACGATACCATCGAAAATCTGATAGCAATCAATATAAACGACAAGCTATGGACCCAGGATGAAAGGGAGGCAATCATTGCAAGAGCTGCAGCTAACTTCGAATCCTCCAAAAGAAGGGTTCGTACATTTGAAGAACCTGATGAGCAACCTGTAAAGATACCGAGATTGGAGATAAGTGATGACGACGATGGAAGCACCGACGACGATGAAAGCAGTTCCGATAGTGAAAGTGAAGCCTCTGATGACTAGATGATTCAAATGATTTCATTACTAGAAAAATTTGTTTCTAGGTTGTGTTCACTTTTGTTTGATATAATGGTTTATATTTGAGAAAAACATTTAAAAGAAAGATCTCAAGTTATCTTTGATAGATAGATAGACTCATATATTTCCATCAACCTTCCCTTATTTTTTTCGAAAAATAAATTCTCTTTTCTTACTATAATAACATCCTCACGTGTATCATATGTATATTTAAAGCACAGGTGTTTCGAAAAGAAAAAAACAACAAAGAATTTATTAAGTTGTTTGTTGTGTATCAATTAAAAGCAACGGAAGAAGAAAAATTCGTGGAAGGGAAATCCCCCGTTTCAATCAATGAATGATAAAATAGGGAAAGCCCCCAAAACATAAGACAAGTAGTGTACAAGTATAATATTAGTATTATAAAATTATGATAACGTCTAATTCTTCTTAGAATTAGATTTTTCATCGCGCACTTGAATTACTTGTACGGCCGCAGAGCTGACACTCTAACAAACGGTGATTTGACGTAAGACAAGGATCGCACGCGCAAAATGAGTTTTTGCAATCGAATAGCTCGCGTGAAGTATTTTGCGCGAGCGATTCAGCACTCGTGCACTATTTTATTCCAGATATAGCCTGGTATATGTATATTAGAGAAGGAGAAAAATAAACTACATGTTTCCTTTAACTTGGAATTTCTCGTCTCGCATGGCTCATTTTTTTCTTGTGTGATTAAGTATTTTTATTGTATAAAATATACTTTGTCTGAAGTTTTTTGTCTGAATTTTTCTCAACTATTCTATAATGATTTAAAAGTATGATTAATCTGCTTAGGATCCTACATGGAAGGAACGATTTCCAGGCATATCCAATTGCATTTTGATATCCGATGCTAGGTACGAGTGGTTTGAAAAATGGGAGGATTTACGGACGCACAAACGAGGTGATGAGTATGATGAGTACAAGGAGAAATTCTCTCAGAAGCTTCTGGAAATTCTTTACGAAAAGGTATTTGCTGGCCTTGCTTTGTTTAGATATTGTAGTATTTTCTTTATGCAAGGTAGATGCCATTTTTTCGTTCATCTAGTGATATTGTCTCAGTTGTTTACACTGAAACTTTTTCTTATTTAATTAAAACTAAAAAAACAAAGTGTTTTCCTTTGAACCTTTATAAAAACAATCCAATCCAATCCATAAATAATACTCATAATAGTGGATGTTCTTATCGTAAAAGGAGTTGCTATTGTAAGACAATGAGTAATGGTTTCAGTGACTTGTTTCTTATCATGCTTATTAGCAATTTCTGTTATTTTTTTAGGTACCACAAGTTAAAGGGAAGGTGCTGTGGTATGAATGTGGCACACCTGTTTCCGATTCCAATTTCCTTTTATCATACAAAGGTGGTTCGTACGGCACACGATGCAACTTGCAGTTTTCAAGTCGAGAATCATCACGATGGGTAATGAGACCAGACACTGAAATAAATAACTTGTATATTGCTGGTCAGGATGCATGGACACCAGCCGTTGCTGGAGCTATGTATGGTGGTCTGCTAGGTGCAATGAGGGTAAGTTTCGATTCACCTTGTCAATAAGTAAACTGACTATAAGACAAAACAGTGACATAACTAAGGATTAAATGTTCAGTATCAGGGCTTTAATTGTTCTTCACAGATGCCCAAGTAAATCACATTCAATTTCCCAATTACACATACATTTTTTGACTTTACCCCCTGTAACGTTACATTGGGTCTTATCCAATGTCCCCTAAGACCCCAAGCTGAAAGGTGACACACTCAACTTCCCAATACAGTGAAAAACATCCTGTTCCCAAAATTTTTGGCTAACGTCCTGAATATGACGTAATATATCTGTTTAAAGTCCCTGTGCGAATTTATCACCCTGTCCCCCAGTTTGTTTCCATCTCTAGTTTCCATATTTCCTTTTTTTGTTTTCTTTGAAAGCTATTTTCGTTTTCTTAGTATGATGGTTTCCCTTAGCGCAGTCATTGAAAGTATTTATTCATAGGTACTTGGATTTTGGAAAGGTGTTGGTGTACTAATTACTATTATCCGACAACAAACCAGAGACATCCAAAAGAAAACTGGCTGGTCGTACCCAACCTGCTTTCGAAAAGCTTTGGAAATTTTCTTTGGTGACACACCGGTGAGATTTGAATGAAACTTGCTTATGTAAGAATTTTTAACTTTATCAGCAAATCAGTAAACAAACCCTTAAAAACCCTCTAACTCTAACACATTTTTTGGGTGCCCATAACGGTTTAACGTTGTCGAAAACCCTCTGGATTTGCCACTGGGGTCTATTGAACGGACTTTAGCATTTGAATCGTCAGATATATATTATGCTGGCTTGCCTTTTGTAAGTAATGGTGTAATGTATTGTTTATAAAACAAATAAGTAATCAAGGATGGTGTCAAAAGTTTCGCAAGGCTTCTTTATCATAAACGTATAAAATGAATTTACAATTCTTTGCAAGTGATAATAATCTACAGTGTGATGATCTGATGTGATTACGCATCATTTGTTTGGAAACGTTGTTCATCAAAAAATAAGCATGCACTTAACATAATCTTGAGCATGTATGAATTGAGAATGAAATACTAGGGCATGTAGATGATTATTTTTGTTAGGTAGAAAAAAAAAAGCCGATGATACTTCATCTCTTCACCCCTTCAACTACTTAAAACTTAAAAACTTCTTAAAACTTAAAAACTTCTTTGTACATACTGAACCTTTGAAACGATCAGTGTTTTTTGTGTTTCTTGCAAATTTCATATACATCTGTATAAGACTTGTGGCAAGAATGAGTTATTCATGAAACACTTTACTTATTTTTAGACTATTATTACTTTATTTTTTTTATCACTTTTAGATTGAATTTGGGTTTGATTCAACGGAATGGGGCGGTTAAAAGTATGGTTACAACGAAGTACAAATGGATCCATATAGACAGAATATTTTTCTAAAACTTTTGAAACACTTATTTTTCATTCACAATTCATCCTTTTTTTAGCTGAAACAAACTGATTTATTGGAGGCACTGTAAAGTTCTTAGCCACTAACTTTTTAACAACTTATAACAAAAAAGAGGCTTGGCTGCTGGAGAACTTGTGCTTTCAAGAGGTCTATCTGATCTATCTGCGCATCATTTTTCTGTCTTTTTCTATTATGCACCTTTTATATCAAATATGCTTTTATATAGAACTATATTTATTTAAAATCTCCACATCCACATTTTTGTGTTTGGGTTTTTTGGCAATTTTTTCCAAGTTCTTCTATCTTGCTGCATATTTACAAGATAGATGAAACAAGAAAGTTTAGGAAATGACCTCTGTCTGTTCCCTAGTGCTTCCTATGAAAAAGTATTGGTTTGTGGTATGCTGTATGTCTTGCTAGTGTAATCCTGTAATTTCGATTAAGATTGCATTTCCAATGTGGACACTGTTGATCTGCTTTTTATTTTTGTTGATTAGAATAATATTTTGAAACTTTGTTTTTTTCTGATGATGACTTACCTGGTCATAACTCCAGAGAACGTTGAATTCTAAATTTCTAGTAAGTGTTGTCACATTGCTATGTAACACAAGTGTTTGCTTTTTCTTTTTTTTTCATTTTTTTTTTTTTTTTTTTTTTTTTTTTTTTTTAATAAAAGAAATAAATAAACATAGCCTTCACCTCGCTTCTACGTAATCCGGCAAAATAAATACCTTTCTTACATTACTACATTGACCCAGTGAAAAATCGCTAAATTGTTTTTTAGTGAAACAGTGTGTATATTTCTGGAGAAATGTACTCCTGTGCTGTGATTTTGCAACAATTTTGTCCACTGAGAATTTAGTATTTTCGATTTCTTTACTTTGAACAAGTCAATGTCATTCATTACTCCAGGTTACTGTTCCCTGAATGTTGTTATTTCGTTACCAACTGAATGCAATTACCACAGACATTATACAGGTATATCTGTTTTGTTCATGAAACCTTTATATTATTTCATGGACGTATTTTAAATGATCCCAATCGTTAAAAAAATCACTGCCACTAAGAGCGTTTTCATTGAAATAGTGTGAATATTTCTATAGAAAAGCACTCCTTAGCAGTGATTTTTCAACAAATTAGGAAGGAGATAATGACATTATATGAACGGTTTATTGGAAAGGAGATGAAAGCTGCATAATTTTTTGAAGGGGTATATATCGTGAATCATAGTTATTAGAAAGTCCCTTGGTCCAGAAATCTTTTCGTAAGAGGTTTATTTTTACTTGTGGCTAATTTCATAACTTGCATCGGTCATGTGACAAAGAAAAACCAATCCATCATCTGGTCAAAGTTAATGTAACTGAAAATGCTGGCAATGGATTTTCTAATGCCTGTGAATAGACCAATCAGCTTCCTTCTTGTTTTTACCATCCTCCTGAAACACTGTTTTTAGTTGTTGAAAAAATTTTGCTGTTGTATCTTAAGCCTGTTCTACGTGAAGCCAGTTTTGGACTGCTAGGAACCACGCGATTTTATTTCTGAGCAGTCGAAATTTCCGAATAATAAACCCGTAAACTTTGGCTCGGCCTCATTGTCCTTATCTTTCAGGAATACAACCTCAAAATGTTCTTGTACTGTTATTTTTTCCCTCCTCTCGTATATTGCAAGGCAAGAAACCCTGGGTTCGAGGTTGGTTAAAGGCATCCATAACTCAGATACGTTTATCTGATTGCGTGATTTTCGAATTTATACTTCCTCCTTTTCAACGGTTCTAGACAACTCCCCCCGATGATTACCCCGTAGTAAATTGCCTCCTGGACAATCGCCCCCCATGTAGGTAGGAAAATTCCGCCCCCGGAATATTGCTCCCTAAAAAACGTGTAAAGTATTTTTTACGATAATATTGCTTCTAAGGTAGTTTTGCTCGTAAGTAGAAAGCGAAACAAGATTTACAAATCAAAGAAAATGGTAACACAATGGATATCATGTTAATATTTGTTTTAAAAAGAGTCGTTGGCGGTTTGGATAATCGTCAACAATATGCGTAGAATTCGAGCGTTACAATCGGCGTATCTCCGTCTTTGAGGAGGTGGTGGATGTCCTGATAGATTTTGAAGCATTCGGACACGCATAACACTTTCCTCCTTACGTAATATTTCCAAAAATTTTCAGAACGTCGGGTGGCAAGAAGAAACGTTAGGGTTAAAAGTAATTCTCCAAGGTGTATTGACTAATGCGCTGTCAATATTCCGGTGTCAGGACAATTCCCCCCTGGAAAATTGCCCCCGGATGATCTTGTTTCCACTCAACTTTTTAATTTCAACAGGGATATGTTAAAGCGTAGCGGGACGGGACGTTTTTTATCCCGGGATAGTTTTTTTCATATAAACACGAGATAGATTTTTTATGAAAACTTTAGTGGAGGCGGGATCCCGTTTTTCGTCCCGTCCGGGCAAACGTCCCGTCCCGCCTCATAAACAGCCCCAAAATACCTTATCACAATAAAATACCATTCGTCGGTAAAAATTATTCATCGGTTTATTGGGAGGCCCGGAAAACCCGAGTTATAAAATCGAGTTATAAAGTCGAGTTATGAACTATGACGTCATAATTCGAGTTATTAACTCGAAATTTTTAATTTTCTATATTCTTTCGAGTTAATAACTCGAAAATATAATTGTCGCTTTTACAACTCGAGTTATTAACTCGAAATTAAAAAAGTCAAATTTTGAATTCGAGTTAATAACTCGAAGTTAATTTTTCCAATAAATCAAATCGAGTTACTAACTCGATAGTATTATATTGCTTTAAAGGAATCGAGTTATTAAAGTTTTCAAAAATTTCTTACGATTTATCGTGTGTGCTTGATTTTCAGAATATTTTTCAAATGGCAAGGGATATTTTCGAAAGTTCACTGGGAATGGTGTGAGTTTTTAAAAAAAGGCAAAGTAGGCCAAATTTGAGGCAAATTTTTAAAATCGTTCAATTTAACGAAAATTTAATAGTGGAACAAGTTTGTACTGCTGATTTCAAATATGAAGGTCAAACTGTAGGTCAAATTAGGCCAAACTTGGACCAAATTTTGAAAATTGTTCAATTCTAATGAAGATTTAATAGAGGAATGACTTTGTACTGTTGATTTCGAATTTGAAGGTCAACTTGTGCATAAGGCCATATTAGGCCAAATTTGGACCATATTTTGAAAATTGTTCAACTGTAATGAAAATTTGCACACGGAGCAATTTTATAGCGCAAGTTTTGATTTACATTAGTGCAGAAACGGCATCAAAATTAATCAGTTGAGCAAGTCGATGAATATATGTTAATCCTAATGATATGCAGTCCTGATAATATTTTTAACTACAGCTGTACCATGGCACACCGCTGACATATTTTTCTATTGATCTTACTCTTGCTGTATTGTGATAGATGAAAACTACAAGATAAAAAATTGCCGAAGTGAGAAAATAGATTCTATATTTCTACATGAATTTAATTTAGGTGTTAAGACTGGTGTTTATGCCCCGCCAAACCAGACTAAATTATGATTTCAAAAATACGTTATCAAAAACGCTCTTTTATATTCAAAGTAAATATATGTATTGCATTTTCACACATACAATTGCATATTGTATATGTATTGTCATACATATAGTGTAAGATAATATAGATAGTTTGCGTATGATGTAGAAAATAAGTATATTGTATATTGTATATAGTAATGGAAGAAAAAATTAATCGTAATTGTAAAGTATATCATAATTTTTAGTAACATATTGTAACCTCTAATATATTCTTTTTTTTATCCCATGGGCATGCGCACTCAAGTAGAAAAGGACACGTGCCTCCAAACATAATGGGGACATTAACGGTGGTAAAAAAATTCAAGTATGACAACATCACCAATCATAGAAGATTTTTTCTTGGATCTCCCATCTTTGTTTCGGCAGGCTGAAAGAAACGCACTTAGTAGCAATTTGAATGCTCTTGAATATTATGAAAGAAGGCTGACAGATGCATTAAACGTATTGAATATACTGTCAACAAACTTGGAGGCCTATCCAATATTGCAGGATCTTAATTCAAGACTTCGAAGGTTATCCAGTTACATTCAACCGCTTAAGGACAGGATATCAAGGACGATTTGTTCAGACAGGGACTATGTGCTAAACAATCATTCACCAGGAGGCATTTGTTTACTTCAAAATTCAGGAGTTGGAAGGCCCAGGTGTTTGCTTGATAGGGACGAAATTGTTAGATTGTATGATGTGTTTAGAAGTTGGAGAGAAGTTGCATACATGCTTGGAGTATCAGAAAGAACTCTGCAAAGGAAAAGGGTAGAATTAGGAATAACTGTGTCCAGTCCTAATGGTCCCCGCGATACTTATTCTCGTATTACTGATAGTGAACTGGACAATATAGTGAGACAAACCTTACAAATACTACCTGAAGCTGGAGAATCTTTTATAATAGGATCTTGTCGTCGACGTGGAGTTTTTGTTCAGAGACAGCGAATACGAGACTCAATCAATCGTGTAGATCCCATAAGCAGAGCATTGAGAAGATCTGTAAGCATTATACGAAGAACTTACAGTGTGTCAGCACCAAATTCACTGTGGTAAGTACAGTTGTTTTACCCCTCCTCCTCCCCCAGTATCTTTATATTCAAAGTAACAAGAACATATTATTTTAGGCACATTGATGGGCATCACAAATTAATTCGATGGAGGTTTGTTATTCACGGAGCCATTGACGGATACAGCCGTCTAATAACTTATCTCCGCTGTGGCACAAACAACAAAGCACAAACAGTTCTTGGTTATTTTTTGGAGGCCATATCAAAACATGGATTACCATCTAGGGTCCGGGCAGATTTTGGTATTGAAAATGTGGACGTTGCGCGTTTCATGTTGGAATGCCCAGATCGCGGTATTAATAGAGGCAGTTTTATAGCGGGTACGTCCGTTCACAACCAACGTATTGAGAGACTTTGGGGCGAAGTTAAAAGATGCGTCATCCGCCATTTTCAAAATGTTTTTTATTACTTGGAGAACACACATACGTTAGACATCCTCAATGAAGTTCACCTTTTTGCACTTCACTATGTATACACACCACGTATTAATGCAGCGCTAGAAGAATTTGAACGTGATTGGGCATTCCATCCCCTTTCCAGCGCAAACAATAGATCACCGAGACAGTTATGGCATTATGGAATGAATCGGCTGTTAAATCTTGACCCCGTATCTCCTGAATATGCTGGAATTTCTGAATGGAACGAATATGGACTGGACCAAGATGCACCGTTCCCTGAAGTTGAAACTATGAATAACATCTGTGTTCCTGAATCTCGAATCCAACTATGTCCAGTGCATCTCACTCAACTACAAGATACAGGAAGCCCATTAATTGATGATCATAATGAAGGGATGAATATATATGAAAACACAAAACAAATGATAACTATGTTTTTAAACAATCAATGTTGTGAAATACAATGTTAACAGAATGATAAAAGATAAATCGGTTTAAACTAAAACAAAAATGACATATGTTCTGTCAACTCAACTAAAGAAAAATATACAGGAAAAACAACATCAATCTTGTGAAAAAATGGTGTCAGGAAGTTAGTGCCTGGAACTCACTCAAATTTAAAAATCTTAACAAATAATAATAACTTCAAAAGTAATTGTCTTTATGAAGTATAGAACTCATGTAGTAAAGCATATTATAATAGTTTCAGTGTTTTAATAAACAATTAATAATCACCAAAACCTTCTCCTTCCAATTCTAGACACTTTTGCATGAAAAACACAAACTCTTCTTCAGTATCAACATCAAGAGGAAGAAGCATTGTATCTGCGCATGCAGATGCTTTTGGCAGTTTTTCACCAGGCAAAAAGTCAATGGTGATTTTCTTTTCTTCACTAAAAGTTGTACAATCAGCAAATCCAGTGCAGAACTTCAAAATTGAAACAAGTTGATCTGAATCAGCAACGGAAATAAAGTTTTTGAAATATTTCACAACAATATCCTCCTTTGTCATAGGATCACTTGGTTCTTTCCAGTCAATTAGCTTCTCTAAAACATCCTTGTTCAATGTCAAAAGTTTTCCCAGGAAAAGTTCCTTGAACTTAGCCAAGTGCATGAACTTTGTTAAATTAAGGCATGCTAACCCCTCTCTCATAGCTGAAATTTTTTTGCCACAACGCCCAATTGTCTCCTCATACACAAGCATATCAATTAAGATGTTTTTATTTTCAATAGTGATGGGGTCAATTGGCTGCCAGTCTGAGCAGCTTACAATTTGCTCATATGCAGGGCCACTTGCAGATTCAAATAGTTCGTTAACTTGTTCATTAGTGGTGCACATCTTTAAGCAAGATATAAATTCGTGTAGACATCCGGTGGCAGCATTGAGAGGGATATCACCAACACTAATTTCTCCAGATACACCATTTTCATGCACTAACATTTCAACAACCCATGGTGCTAAAAAAGTGAAACTGGGTCCCCCTTGCAAAATGCTATGTGCTATCATCAAACCAACAACTTTAAAAAGCTGAAAGTTACCTCCTGCTCTTTTTGGTACAACATACGGTTTATTTTGTAACTCTTCAAAGAGTTCTGCCTTTGCACTTTTCAATACTTTAGTAAAGAATTCTGCAGTCAATGCACCAGCATCAATACCACACTCACCATTAAATGTTATTGCAAGTTTTTTGTTTAGTCTTTCGTTATTCCCCATTGCCGCTTTATAAAATAGCAGGGCCTCACGCCACATTCTCTCACGAGATACATTCAAATGGAATATCTCATCTTTGTTCACCTGTTTTTGGTAGCTACTAATAATGGCATCTAATGTATCAAGCTCACCAGAGCAGAAAGTTGTTGATGACGATGCTAATGAAGTACTTTCAGAGGACAAAATATCAATAGCATGATTGATATCTGCTGTCCTTGAAAGAACAGATGAAATATCCTCTAATGCAACATCAGGCATAACTTCGAGTACCTTTTGGATTTTTTCTTCATAGGATAACATAGGCTCGACACAACAGTCAGTATCACCATCTAGGTCACCAAAATCTTCTGTTGGCTAAATGTAAAAATAATTATATATAATAATATAAATGAAAACAAAAAAAAGAAATACAAATGCAAAATAAAGCATGTGCTGCAAAAACTTTGTTAAGGGTTTATACTGACAAAGAGAATACTTGAAAGCTTGTCATACAATGCAGCTTTTTAATTAATATATATATACACTCATTTTTTTTTATAAGCATAACGTTTATAAGCATACTGAAGCTCAAATTTCCAGAAAAATTAAGCATATGCTAAGCATACCTTGAGGCTCAGCCAAAGAAATTTTTAGAATCATAATTTCCAAAACTTCAGAAAATAACAGAAGAATGAAGAAGAGAATTACAAACAAAATTGGTGAATCCAAATTAATCCCTATATAATATCAAAAAGCACCAAGTCAAGAGAGAAAGTGTAGCAATCTGTTTTTGAAACATAAACACAACACTATAAAGATTCGAAATCATATGGTAAACATTCGAAAACAATAGAATGTCTTCATTTCTCTCAAGATTAAAGAGAGGGGAAAATGCACGAAAATTTTTACCCCCTCCCCCCCCCCCCCCCCCCCCCCCCCCCCCATAATTTTTTTACCAAGCATAGGGTTAAGCATAAGTCGAGGCTCAAAATTGAGCTTTACTTAAGCATAGTGAGCTTCAGCCGAAATTTACCGTATGCTTATAAAAAAAAAATGAGTGTATATATATATGTTTTTCCAAACTCACTTTAAAAACGTCAGTTATTTTTGAGGAGGAACATTCATTTCCACATAAATCTTTAGATGGACGAAGCCAAATTAACTTTTGAGCAAATATACGACTAAGACGAGAAGCATCCAAAAGTTGCCCATTTTGAAGATTGGGCTCCTGCAAACTTTTTCCAACTCCTGTTAAAATTGTTAACCTGAAGAAAAACACAGTTATTGAAGTAGCTATATATAATCTAAAATTTTGTTTTGAACACTAATATTAAAGACTTCGATACCTGACTCCGTCAGTATCTATTAACTTATCTTTGAATATATCTTGGAAGAAATCAATCACTTGATCTGCATTCCAGCCTTTATCTAGTTCCAATTCACTTTTAATGAAGCCACCAGCCATCAAAGAGCTTTTTCTGGGACCTCTCAGCACCTCACAATCATAAGGTGATGGCAATAAAACGACCTCTTTAGTACGAAAAATTTGCTGAGAACTTCTTCTGTTTGTTGTTGTTGATGATGATCGTGTCTGCTGCGACTTCTACTCTGTTGAATGGCATGCATGAATTCCTGCGAGCATTGGAATATGGAGAAGCATAGTTCCGGATTCTTCCAGTGTTATTTGGTGCTTCATTATGGCAATTTATGGCCGATGAAAGATTCTGACGTGATGAAGTAGAAACGCCAGCAGAAGAAGTTCCAACATCACCACTAACAGAGCAATTACTACGGCCACCTCGACGAAAGATACCACTAAATTCTTCAGCTGGAGTGTTGTATCTATTTTCATCAGATGCTTTCTGCAAAGAATTACAAAGAATGGTACTAAGAGACTCTCGAAAGTTTGGATGACTGATCACATTATTTACAAGAGTATCAATGTCTTTTTCCGCCATCTTTAAAAGTTCAGCACGTGTGATATTCGCTCTGCGTAGAATTACTTCGCGCAAATGACATAAATTTACCTGCGCAAGGTACTTGCGCGAGAGGCTTTTTAAATTACATTATACTTTCCATATATATTGTAAATTGAAAGTTGTATCGTAAATTATGATTGTATTGTGCAATTGTATATATATTGTGCATAATATTCATATGTAATATAAAACTTATTTAGAATATAATTTGTTACTAAGTTGAACATTCTATATATGTATTTTTTTCAACAAATAAGTTTAATTTATAATGTAAAAACTACAACGATCTTTATAAGAAGTGTGTGATAATTTAGTCTGGTTTGGCGGGGCATAGGTGTTTCGCACGTGCAATTTTAATTCTAAAAGAAATTGTTTGTTGCAATATTACTATATGTAATTTTTGTATCAGCAAAGATGGATGAGAAATTAGAAACCACCTTTTCTAGACTGAAGAATAACGAATTTCGAAAGTGTTTGCGCCATTTTCAGTTACCGAAAAAACTTTAAAAAAAATTTGGTCCAAATTTGGCCTAATTTGAACGATTTTCAAAATTTGCCTCAAATTTGGCCTACTTTTTTTAAAAACTCACACCATTCCCAGTGAACTTTCGAAAATATCCCTTGCCATATTTATTGGTCAGTAAAAATTATTGGTCAGTAAAAAAAAAAAGTCGTGAAAAATATTCGTACCAAGACAAAAATTCGTCACTTTTTACCGATGGATAATGTTGCCGATAGTTCGTTAAAATGTCAACTGAAAGATTGTCACACTGTTTTAGGTTTTCGTGGTCAATGGAATAAAAATTCCTATTGTCACCTTCGTGACACGGCCGCGTGGCCCAACGGATAAGGCGTCCGACTTCGAATCGGAAGATTGTGGGTTCGAGTCCCATCGTGGTCATCGTTTTAGGATCATTTTATGATCATGTTTTTTTAAATAATCTTTGAGCCAAAAACATTAGCAAGTGACTTATAATGAAACCAAAATGTATTTGTGTTTTTAGCCTAGAGATGATATAAATAATATCGAAATATATTGCTCATGTAATCATATATAGTCGCGTTACTTTACCATATTTTTTTAATCCGATTTTGAACAATTTTTTTAACTTGCTATTGTTCATCAAAAAATATAAATTATAATATGATATGTTTTATATAAAGTTAAAACCATTAGTTTTTCTGAGTCTCCTACTTTTTGTAACCTTTATTATTGATTCAAATTAATTAAGTTCCATATAGACATCAAGTCCCGTGTGGTCTAGTGGTTAGGATCCGGCGCTCTCACCGCCGTGGCCGGGGTTCGATTCCCCGCACGGGAGTTACTTTTGAGTGATTGTTACTTTTATCAAGTTTTACTATAAATATTTTTTTCCCTGTGGAGCTTTATTTGGTTTCCGCACTATGAGAGAACTTTTCTAAAAAACACACAAAACACAGCAACAAAAAAAAACAACAATTTTTATACTGCTGAAAATATAAGGATAAACTATTAAAAACAAAAAAAGTTCTAAAAGAAAACAATGTATTGCTTATTGTGGAGAACAAATAAAACGTTAATTGGAAATGCAGGGCCCTGACCCGCGACCTAAAATATATCGTAGGTGGGACACGAGATGCTGTAAGTGCCAACCTCGTATCCCGGGTTTCTTACCTTATCGATAACGAACCGTGACAGGAAGTAAGGGAATCTCCACAGAGTCGAAATAATGGCTACGAAATCAAAATTTAGTTCCTTTAGTAGCTATTTGCAGAGTTCTTTGCCATTCTCATGTTGAAGGAAAACGGTCAATGGCGGAACAGTTTAAACCGCCCTGGGGCGTCTTGTTATTTCTTGATGGACAGAAACAAATTTTGTGGTTAGCATACTCCAGATTTAGGCGCAGGATTAAACCACCGAAAAATGCATGTGTACTTTTTGATTATGCGTAAATGTTAATTTCAGGTTAACACAATGCGCGAAATCAACTTTCGAAAATAATATGTATGGAAGATGATAGTTCCAGTTTTAGCGACAGGTACGGCGAGGGAAGGATGAAAAAGAAAATTATATAAAAAAATTGCTAAGGAGTGTGTATAGGCGCAGTGAGTATGCACTTTCTAGGTGGGGAAATAAAATTCAGCAGGTGTGTGTATAGCACATATATGACTGCCAGTCAAGCAAGCATTTGGGAATCCAATTACGTTTAGTTAACTCGCACAGGCTGAAAATGTTTCTGAACGAAAGTCTGACCGCACAACCAGTGGAAATTAAGATCAACAAGAGGCCCTTAGGCCTTAAGGTCAGCACCAAAGAAAACTTTAAAGATTTAACATAAAAACTTCAATATTCCTTTAATTAGATTATTAAATTATTAAGCCATATTGTTCAAGAATTAATGCTAAGAATCAAAGTTTCTGATTTTGAACCGAAAAATTTAAAGATAACAAGAAAATTATACACAAAATGATTGAATAACCACCCACAGACACGGAGAAATTCTTAACCAATAGGAGAAATAAACACTACACTTCCTTTCAAACAGGATGTACAATTGCAAGCAGAGAGTTCAAATCCAAAAATTGCATCAAATTTTCAGGTACACATTTCACAGATTAATATAATATTGATAATTACAAATGCACAAACTCCGATTTACTACATGTTTTTTTTTTATAAGCATATAAAAATCCGAAAACAGGCTCAGAGATGCTTAGGTCGAGAGCTTAATAAGGCTGAAAAAATGCTTGAGGGATGCTTATATCCTAACATAAATTTTTCGAGGATGCTTACAAAAGATAGTGAATCAGGCTCAACCACTTGCAATTTTCACATAAACATTCAAAGTTTTTATAAACATTCGAATTCCTAAGAAACATTCGAATTTTTTGGCTTCACAAAAACAAAGTAGCTGTACTACAAAGTAACTTATATTTTTTTGTAGGCTCGAGGTAATGCTTAGTATATGCTTAATTTTTTCCCATATCTGAGCCTAGATATGCTTATAAGTGCAATGCTTATAAAAAAAAAAAACATGTATACACATATTTGAGAATGAGTAAATGTCCTGATTACCATGCATTATAATTAACATAACCAGAAGCCATTGACAAATTGTTTACGAAAACCTCTAGGATCAGATCTTAGTAACACAAACAATGAAGGGAAAATCATTGTGTTGATTTGAGTGAATTCATAAATTTGATTACATAAAATGAATTTTTTAGAATTTTTAACTAACACTGTATCTAATAAATAAACAAAGCATTGGGTACTTTCTGTAGATTGAAATGAAATTTATGAGACATTGCCTTTCGAATCATGGAAAAGCACAACTTAGTTTCCCTCTTTCTTTTTACTGAGGAAAAGAAATATACGCTTCAACATTGTCAAATATATACACTTCGGTACGATGGCCCTGAAGGCTCATATGCACCCACAAAAAAATGTGCCACGTGTAGAATTTTTTGGGCTACCCATAGAATATTTTGGCCTACGCATAGATTTTTTTGTGTTACGCATAGCTTTTTTGGGTTACGCATAAATCTTTTCTCTACGCAGATATTTTTGTGCTACACATTTTTTACATTGTGGCACAAATACTTTTTTCATGTTTGTGTTTTTTGTTTGTTAGCGCAAATAAATTATAATTTATGCTATTTAGTGTGTAATGTTACATGGTGCAAAAAGCAAAAAAGCGCGCTAAAAACATGGGAAGACTTGATGAGGAACGATGTACAGCGTTAAATTATGTTCTTAAATCTACATCCTCTCCAATAACACTAGAGTCGTTAGTAACTTTGTATTTTGGCCAAAGTTATACAAACGTAGAAATCATCTCCTTTCTAGCTGTCCAACACAACCATGTTATCAGCTTGTCAACGCTGAAAAGGCTTTTAACTAGGCTTGGTCTTAGGAGGAGATTTCAAAAAAGATGAAGAAAATAGAGAAGAGATAACTAACATAATCAAAAAAGAAGTTTTTGAAGGTAGAGGTAGTTCACTTCGTAAGCATGTGATCCACCATCATTATGCACATGGATGAGAATGCACGAAATTGTCAACAATATACAGACCAGAATGGAAATGAGGTCGAAATAAATGCAGAGCACTTTACACAGAAAATAAATGCGCGTAACACAAACATTTATGTGTAGCACAAAAACTTCTATGCGTAGCACAAAAAAGTATATGCGTAGCACAAAAATTTATGCGTAACACAAAAAGTTTTATGCGTGGCACAAGAAAGTATATGCGTAGCACATTTTTTAGTGCTCATGAATGAACCTTCAGGGCCATCGTACTTCGGCATTACTTTAGTTGCTAGCAATAACAACGTACAACAAAACAACTTTTATATAGATGACTTACCAAGTGAAGTAATGTTTATAAACATTAACATATATTATTTAATTTCTGTGTAACAAGTTTCATTATAGAATATATATATATATATATTAATCAATTCATATTCCTGTGAGCATAGTACACCTTCCCAGGAAAAATACTCTTTATTATAGATGAGTTTCTGATGTTAATTACTAGTTAAAGATCTGTTTAAACTAAAAATTTAATAAACTTCACAAAAATAGATTTTGAGTGCTAATGAGTATTATTTTTAATAATTTTTTTTGTCTTAAAAACGCCTCCTGAGAACCGGTTTAACCGACAGTGTGCAGAGAGCATCTAATTGCCAACCAAGATGCGTGCGCATATTGGTAGGAAATTGACTTGATCTATTAAGCATTTATGTTGAAACTCACAGCAATTATCGAGCAAAAAACACTAATGTTTATAAACATCACGTCACTTAGAAACTCATCTATACATTACAAAATATTTTATCTGTTTATTTGCTCTCTAGAAACAATAATAAAGTCAAGTGTATAACAATGTAAATAGTACTTGACTTTAAACATTTTTTTAAAATGTATTTTAGAGCTGAAGATGATTTAATAAAATCGAAATTAATATCAAATAAATAAATATATGCACTGTTGGTTTGTATAGAATCCAATTATTTTTTAC
This sequence comes from Turritopsis dohrnii, assembly GCA_027922465.2. Lineage (NCBI taxonomy): Eukaryota > Metazoa > Cnidaria > Hydrozoa > Anthoathecata > Oceaniidae > Turritopsis > Turritopsis dohrnii. Next base: position 104,719 of record BQMF02000559.1, on the reverse strand, counting down.
CATAAGGTTTTAAACAAAAAAAAGGCGATAAAATCAATTTTTCTTTGCTTTTTAGTTCAGGTAGAGTATTAACTCGAATGAATGATTATAATAAAAACAACAGACAAGATAGAAAATGGAAACATGTATATCCAAGAGAATATGGACCCTTGGAAGCAGCAGCAGAGCTAATCATATCCATTAGGTCATTTACCCTTACACATCACCAATATTAGTAAACACACAAATAACTCCACAAAATTCCGTATATATAATCTAAAGTCACTCAAAATACAAGGTCACAGTTATGAGAATTCTTTAGCCTTCTTGGTAGGATGGGTATAATATGTATGAATGCACTCTGATTCATTTCAAAATTTCGCAAACAAACTGACGTTGAATCTTTCTTCTAAGAAGTGCCTGTTCCATTTTTTTAATTATGCCACACTTACCATGAAAAAAATATGTAACTACTCCATCACGAAACAATTCTTAATTGAACCACGGACCAAAATAGCCTGAATTCTGGCAGCCTGCATGGTATCAGCCTACAACTGCGACATTACACACGGAATGACTGACTGACTGACAGACACGGGGAAATGAAAGATCAGCTTCCTTGCGGCGCTGACGACCAATAACCACTAAATCAACAATGTTAACAGTTATGGGTAGTTTGAAGACACACTCGACAGCCGTTTAAGTCAAGAGTGACCATTGTAATAATGTTTATAAAAGAATTTGTTCGCGAATTAATCTATTGCGAAAAATACGTCACAAGATTTCACCAGCAAACGCGGAAACAATTTTTCGATCGATGATTCATCTCCAGCCTTATCCATGTAAATTCGATCTAACGAAAAAGTAGAGTCTGGGGTTCAAGGTTGGTTTCAAACTGAACAAAAACAAGTCGAATATAATCTTCATTTTCTTCTACTTGAAGCATTGAGAAACATATACAACTTTACTAACAAACATTCGACACAACATTAGCAGCTTTTAGTTCTAGCAACGCTAAAGCACATGATACTTTCTCTTTGAATTCGTGCTCTTTTTCTACGGGCGTTTTGAATGGCGGTAATAGGACATACGAGTCTCGTGTGGGCGCAGGAATAATTGTACGGTAACTGGAAGCTTTTATATCGTAAATATTATTGTTATTCAAAAATGCATCGTTGTTATTTATGCTTAAAGTCATAGGTTTTCCTAGTGGATAATTGTGCCTCATTTTCCAGCGTCGTAGCCAGCCAGAGGAGGCCTTGAACCGTTCATCACTGCTGAAAGCTTTTGCCTGCTCTTGTACTTCAGTTTGACTGACATAATTGCCATTTCGATGAACACTCTCCAGCCATAATCTCAAATCTGCTTCTCTTTTTAAATCTCTGATCTGTCTGCCAGCGCCTTTTAATCGTTTGGCGTTTGCATTCGTGTTCATCAAATTGAACTTCTTTGATCTCCAATCACGTATTTGTTTCTCGTTGATGCCAAGGTAACGCGCCGTCGCGCGGTTTCCTTGCTGCTCCGCATGATGGACAGCTGCTAATTTGAACGTTACACTATAGGAAAGTCTTGTTTTCTTTTTGGGAGCTACAGACGTTGTTGACATGCGATGAAGTACCTCCATATCAACGCAGAAACGACAAATAACTCACGCAATGGAAAAGCATTAATGAAATAAAGCGATGATGAAGCTTCACAGATTGTGGACAGGAAGAAAGAAGAAGTTGAGCACTCCCTTCTTCAGATGAAACCAACTTGATAGAATATTCCAAAGTCACGTTCCTGCATAGAGTTCTTCAATTTTGTAAGTTTTGCAGCGAGCTACTAATTTCTGTTAATGCAATTAAGCGTGCAATGAAATACGCTGCGTGCACATGGCCAATGAACAGTGATTAACTTGGGAATAACATGAATTATTAATTTATCAAATTAAATTACTGGAAAGCCTTAATTAATTCGCTTTTCAAATAAGAACCTTTCGTTGTAACAAAAGAGGAGACTTTTCTTTATAAAGACAACAGGCTCAATGATATTCATACTGTATGTATCGATGTTGTGTATAATATATATCTATTTTGCTAAGTGTATCGTGGAACTAAAATCAAAAATGTTTAAGTGAACAAAATGAAACGGTTGAATAAGCGGCTTCTAAATAAATGTTTACAAAAAGCAAACGGAGGTGTTTTACGTGAAGAAAATTTTAATTCCTTTTAGAAAAAAAGCAAACACGAAAACAAGGTTAATAATCATAGTAGTAACACTGGTTTAGCTCATGAAAGGTATTTTGTCTTCAATAATATATAGGCACATTTTATGCGGGAAAACATACAAATTGCATATATACAATGTAAATTCAACAGTTGAACATTGTCAAAAGTCTTATGGTTGAATATTCCATTGAAACTTAACGCATGACCGCTTCATTGGTGAGTTACAAGGGCGCAATTGTGACTGCGGTTGTAAATACTTCGACTGTTCGACAGAAAACGCGACTTGCACTCACGAATGCGTTTAATTCAGCTTCTCGAGGTAAAACCCTGCAAAACTCGTATTTGCTCTTAAATATTCGGGGAGAGAAAACGTCGGGTTTTAAATGAACGAATTGGTCGCAAAGTGACTAAAAATTTCAACCTCGAACCCAGGGTTTCTTGCCTTTTCCATCCATCCGTATATCGAAAAGGCAAGGAACCCTGGGTTCGAGGTTGTAGAAGTTTTGAACGATTAATCTTAACCCCTTTGTTCTCTTGATAATATTTTCCCTATCTAATGTAGTCTGGTTTGGATAGGCCATCAGCTGTGAAAGCCTGTGACTTTCAGTTCGCAGCACACAACAGAAGGTCTCCGAGATTTTTTTTTTCGTTGGAACTAACTTAATAAGTAGAAAGAAAATAGGGTTGGGACTGAGAGCCAAAAAAGAGAGAATGACAGAGTTGCTAGATCGTTAACCCTGTCGCTGTGAAACATGTTTTTTGTTGGCAGCTGACAGTAATTTCTAGTTCTAAAAAAATGCTTTTAATAAGTGTGACTTTCTTTAATTCAAGAAATCGGTTAGGAAAAAGTTACTAATTCGCTATACAATTTATTTATTTACGATTACAGATTCACAGGCCAAGATTCGCCTCTATAAATCGCTCTTGATATTACTGACGCTCGTGATCGTAACGTAGGGAAGATCTTTCCAGTAGCTATCAAGACGGTTTTTAAAAGCGTCGAGTGATCCAGCATGAACAACTTCTTTCGGTAATTCATTCCACGTTTTGATTGAACGGAAATAAAATGAGTTATGTTGTACTCCCCTATATCCATCTTTAGCGAAATTTCTCTCCAGTTGAAAATCATGTCTTCGTGACGTTACAGTGCGTGGACGGAATGCATTGCATAGACTTGCTTTATCATAACTGTGATGGTGCTTATACAGTTCGATCATGTCACCACGGAGTCTTCGGAACACTAACGTCGGCAACTGCAGTCGACGCAGTCTTTCCTCGTAGGTTAAGGTCTTTAAACCATCAACAGCTCTCGTTGCTCTACGTTGGACGCTTTCCACTTGATTGACGCCTTTCCTGAGATGTGGTGACCATACACCAGCTTGGCAGTACTCCAGATGCTGACGTACGAAGTTAGTGAACAGCTTTTTGAAGAGGGTCATTATATCAGTCTACAATAAATTTTTTACCATTTTCTTCAATAGACCTTTCCGGAATATCTGTTAAAACGTAGTGTAAAAGAGATTTTTATTTTATCACTTGAGAATGTAACAAGTTTACGAAAAGCTTCGTGAAATATAAAATTTTTACAGATGTGTTTTTAATGAAACAAGAGGCCCTGAGGCCTGAAGGTCAGCGCTTTCAGGAAAGTTGAACAGTGATGGACTTTAAAGCAAAATCGAAAACCTTTTTGCTCACCAGGAAGCTCGAAATAGGAATTTTTGAGATACAACTAGTGTGACAGTGAATAAGAAACCCAAGTTCAAATGTGAAACAGATATTGAGTTCATGAAGCAACATAACATCGTAGTAAAATTTAATTCAAAACAATCATAGATATTAAATATGCAACACATTCACTCAAATACTTATGAATGCACCATTAAAGTCTACACATAAAACTAATAGAAACTACAAGAGATGAGGCCTGAAAGTTAGTGAAGTTGAAATATGTTGGACTGTGAGGCAAAATCGAAAAACATTTGCAGCTGGAAGGTCAAAATAGTGGCAGCAATTCAGAGAATAACACATTCCAGTTGAAAAAGCAGACAGGTACCCTCTCAAAATTGATTGCATATACCAGCATCATTACAAAAAAAGTTAATTCAATAAAATCTTTATCAAAGAAATTAAAGATACGAAGCATTCACTCGAATATTTATTAATGTCTTACTTGTATATACCTGAATATGTAAGACACTGATGTACAAATTTCGCATCGTATCAATACCCGGTACTGACAATCACGGAGCAGACACGCTGTCCAGGATTCCGCCTCCATCGGATGTTGCGTCCATATCGGCAGATAACGACATCGAAGAATCGGTCATAGCTGCGACTGAGTGGCAGTTCAACTCCAACACCCAAGACATCGAAGGAGCAGTCAGAATCGCAGACATACGGAAAGCTGCATCAGAGGACCAGGACTACCAAACCCTCATACACTTCATTGGGGAAGGATTTCCACAGGCTAAAGCAGGACTTGACGAACCGCTAAAAGTTTTTTGGAACATTAAGGATGAACTGTACAGCATCAACGGACTAGTTTATCTGGAAGGGAGAGTTTTGATCCCCCAGAAATTGAGACGTATCTTGGTCGACCATCTTCACATCGGTCACCAAGGCACCAACAGTATGCGTGCCAACGCCAGACAACGTTTTTTCTGGCCTGGTATGGGGGCACAGCTCAGTCTACGACGAGCGCAATGCAAACGCTGCAACGAGATAGCACCCTCCAACCCACGGGAGACACCGATACAACATGATCAACCAACATATCCTTTCCAAATGACTGTTACTGACCTTTTCCATATGGCTGGTCGACTATACATATTGTACGCTGACAGATTCTCCGCATGGACCGAAGTCGCCTCAACTAATGCTAATTCAAACGCCAGAACTGTATGTAATATACTCCGTCATTTCTTCATAAATTTCGGGGTGCCGGAGGAGATATCCAGTGACGGCGGACCACCGTACCAATCAGCGGAACTTTCCCTATTCCTGAAGTCTTGGAATGTCACCCATAGACTTTCATCTGCCTACTACGCGCAAAGCAACGGCAGGGCGGAAGCAGCTGTCAAGCACATGAAGAGGATACTCACCACCAACCTGAGCCCAAGCGGATCCCTCGATACAGACTCCGTCGCAAAAGCTCTACTACTGCACCGTAACACCCCCTCTGCAGATATCGGTCTATCTCCGGCTGAATTACTGTTTGGTCGCCCCATCAGAGACCACCTGCCAAAACCGACCCGTTTCAGACGTGAATGGACGGACCTCGCTGAGCAACGTGAATCTGCAATGCAAAAACGATACGAGGCGCACCTCAAGCACAGCGGCTCACAAAAGGATCTGGAGGAAATCAACGTTGGAGAAACAGTAGCAGTTCAGAACCAACATGGAAGCCACCCCTTACGATGGGATAACACAGGAACCGTTGCCGACAAACTTCCAAACCGACAGTATCGAATAGTCGTAGATGGAAGCCGCCGTACTACCCTAAGGAACAGACGCTTCTTGCGGAGAATACCAGATCACGCCCGTGACAATATCGATATTGACGCACCCGATCCAGCAACCGACAACAGCACGTCACTACCAGCGACTACTGACAGTAGGGAAACAAACGAATCCGCTACAACACCGGGACCACTCATGAACGAACTCCCTGTAATAACACCACCGGAGACACAAGCACCAGCATCAGGACTACCAGCCACAAATGAGCCACAAACACACGATAAGTCTCCTTCGCAATTGAGACGCTCTACTAGGGTACGTAAGCCCCCTGCCAAATTGGCTGACTATGTTCTAACCTAACTTACCCATGAAGAAAAAACACGTATTTTTAGTATTTTTAGATTTTGATATGTATATACTTAGGTTTGTTTGTAAGTAAGTTTTATGTTCTTTCGGTCCTCAAAAAAAAAAAAAAAAAAAAAAGGACTTGTAGGATACGCCATATTTGTTTATGTTTGTATATATGGTACTCTACCCATTATGATAGATTAGATTATATACTTGTGTCGAACCGACAGGACGTTGCCTGATTCTTCTCTACTTTACAATATAAAAAAGACTTTCATGTAGGGGTTTTCTCTAAAGTAACTTAGTTTTCAAATAAGCTGTTTTTGAGTATATATACTTCAAAAGATTTTATGCAGACCTTGTGTTATATCATCACAAAAAGTTCAAAAGTAAACCTCTCCCTGTGCAGATGGCTCCGAAAAGGAATGACTATAGGTCATTAAAGATTTATGACAATAATTAAAAAATACCGTGTTCGTATGCGTGACAATGTGTCTTTCACACATTTTTGTTGTACTTCATTGAAAATAAAAAAGTTAAGCAAAACAACTGTTTATTATTTGAGAATAAGAAAATAAGAGATTGCTGGCCAAGCAGATAAACATAATAAAACATAAAAAACAACAACAAAATCGCAAAAGCTTTCGATTTAAAAAAATGATAAAATGAAATTTATCTATGGTGAATAATAATTTTTTACATACATGAAAACATAAAAGATTATACGAAACATGAGTGACAAGACAAGACTATGAAAGAAATAAAAAATAAACTTATAATGATTTCATAGGGAATTTGTTCATTGGAATACTGAATAAATAGACATTCTGGATTTCAAGTGATAATTAGAGTTTGTAAACATTATGCGTCCATTGCTTGATAATAAGTGCATTACCTTACAACTAACACAAAATATTGTTGATTAATTCAATTTTGTAGCACATAAATGCACCTTCACAGAGGTAATATAAAATGTCTTATTATATATATGTACACTTTGGAGATGTTGTCTGTATATTTCTACACACACACACACATTGAAAACTCTTCTAAGTTGACGGATGTAACTATATAACAGATTACAAAAAATAACATCGACAATGAAATGCATCATAGCATAGGCCCTTGCTTGGCTTGGAGGTAGCAGAGCTCTCATATCTCCTGACCAATTTAATAACACAAAACACAAAATCAGAAATAAGTAGCTAGCAAGGAAACTCAGCAGTATAATCACAGTATCACTTAACGATCATAATATTGAAAATTGCATTGCTTCCCTGATAAGCATTCTGTGTTTCCAGAAACGTGAACTCCTCTTTATTTTTATGGAGGCCGCACTCACCCTGATAAAGTAGTTGTAATTATCAATCAATAAGCAATTCTTAATTAAGCCACAATCAACAAATAGCCTCTATTCCAGCCTTAAAATTAAGGCTTGTGTTTTTAGTGGTATCAGCCTACAACTGGGGACAAAAATTTATGGACTTACAGACGGACGGACGGACGGACGGACGGACGGACGAACACAAATGCTAATGAAAGATCAGCTGCTGCCGCGCTGACCAATGAATTGTTTGTTGGCTGATATTATTAACTAAAAAAAAGTACTTATTAGGTTTCTCTAGTTTCCATGAACTTTAGTGTTTTATTGATGTCATAGATGCTCGTCATATACACATTATTTTTTTTATAAGCAACCGAGTTGCTAAGGACTCAGCCCTCAAAATGGCCAATAAAATAAGGAACTTGCTTAGCAACCCTAAGCCCTGAAATCTTCATAACAACTTTTTTTAATCTACAAAATAAAAAAAAAATCACATAAGTTTAAGGGGAGCCTTGTAAACCTTTATAAAATTTCTTTTTGTCCATCAAGACAGACTAAAATTACCAGTGATAGATGGGTAGAATGAGTCAATTTGTGCATTGTAAGCATTTTTCTTACTCTTTGATAGAAATAGTCATAATAATATGAAGAATCAAATGTTTGATAAAATACCTTTAGAGAATAATGAAGAAGAGTATGTGTCATGTAATGAAGGAAAATTAAACATTGCGTAAAATAGATCAAATAATGTGTTTTTCTTCGATTTATTGCTTGAAAAATTTTTAAGCAACCTTATAAGCGACTTTAGCCCTGGATTCTTAAAAATGCTTAGGAACTCCAGCCCTGAGCCCAAAATCGAGGTTGCTTATAAAAAAAAAATGTGTAACATAAAACCTTATGAGAATAAAGTTTGGAAACTATTTCAAACTTGAGAATATCTTAAGAATGTCCTGAGTGTGTCCACTTTATCTGAGTGAGGAGAGATTATAAGTCATAATTAATGCACACGAATCGTCATTAAACCCTGTCAGTAGTTTGAAAGCATGACTTCAATAGCTTGTCAACAAAGTGTACCATGGCACAGTGTGATACTATTTATTTGACTGTATGTTATATATTTTCAATAATTATTCTTTACTATAAGATCCAAACTGATTAATCTGAACTATACAAAAAGCATAATTCCAGGACTTATAACTTGCATTTGTAGATTATGTTAAAGTTATTTTGCACAGAGAACTTTTTCTATTCTAACATAGAACTTCTTCTAGTAAAACTTACATCATGTACAGACTCGTTAAAAACAAGAACGTAAAAAACAAAGAACTTATAGAAAAAAACTAAACAATGCAACACGCTACATGCATAAAAAAAACCCAACGCACTGTCGAGATAGAAAGAGACGTACGTCATACGAGTCACATATGCAGTATAGAAACAATCTTTTGTCTATTATCAACACTCCCACTTGACGAGTATGGCGAGTCTGACAGTCATTTCACACCTAACATGATTCGAAGTTTATCAAATTTCGCTTTGGGTAAGCTTTTCGTTAAGATATCAGCAACCATCTCATCTGTAGGACAATATTCGACTTTAATCACTTTCTCTCCAACAGCTTGTCTAACGTAATGAAATTTAATGTCGATGTGCTTTGTTCTTGAATTCGATCTTGAATTTTTGCTAAGTCCAATAGCACCTTGATTGTCTTCATACAATGTCGTTGGCGTTGTTTGTTTGAACCCAATGTCGTTCAATAATTGTCGAAGCCAAGTTGCTTCTTGTGCAGCATGACTGAGAGAAATGTACTCAGCTTCTGTAGAAGACAGTGCAATAACAGATTGGCGCTGTGATCGCCATGTGATTGGAGACCCTCCAATTTGAAAGACGTACCCAGATGTCGACTTTCTGGATATCTTATCACCTGCCCAATCAGCGTCAGTGTAAGCAGACAAATTGACTTTATTTGTTTTCGATGCAACAAACTCTAAACAATAGTTCAATGTCCCTTTTATGTAACGAAACACACGTTTGATTCCTTTCCAGTGTTCTTGGCTAGGGTTAGACATAAACTGGCTTAATACTCCAACTGCATAAGATAGATCAGGTCGTGTACCGATGGAAGCATAGATGAGTGATCCAATAGCAGCTTGGTAATCCTTGAGATTGACAGGGTGATCTTCTGTGGGCATTTCTTCGAAAAGCTTGCCAGTCTCCATTGGTGTTGATACTGGCTTACACTCATCCATTCCAAAACGCTTTAGCACATTTTGTAAATAAGCTGTTTGACTGATTCGAAGAATGCCTTCTTTACGATCTCGCTTAATTTACATACCAAGGATGTAATTAATTTCACCTTGATCAACCATATCAAATTCATTCTCGAGATTCTTCTTTTCCTAGTCGAGAAGTTCAAGATCATCAGATGCTAAAATGACATCATCAACATAAACAGCAATAATCATCAAAGAGATTCTGTTATTTTCCTTGACACATTTGTAATAAATACATGGATCAGCATCACTAGCATTATACCCATTTTCTTTCAAATAGCGATCGATTTTTAAGTTCCACAAACGAGCAGCTTGTTTCAGACCATAGATACTTTTATGAAGCTTGCAAACTTTGCTCGGATCATCGACAAAACCTTTAGGTTGTTTCATGTAGATTTCTGCATCTAGATCTCCATTTAAAAATGCAGTTTTGACATCCATTTGCTGAACATCAAGATTGAGCTCATTAGCAATAGCTAAGACAGTCCTTATAGAATTATATTTGGCAACAGGAGCGAAAGTATCATCAAAATCAATGCCTTGCTTTTGGGAATATCCTTGAGCAACAAGACGAGCTTTGTGTCTGTTGATTTGACCATCTGCACCACGTTTCTCTTTGAAAACCCAGCGACTACCAACTACATTTTTTCCTTCAGGAAGATCGACTAGATCCCAGGTGCGATTTTTGATGAGTGAATCCATCTCATGTTGAACAGCTTTACGCCATTGATCAGCTTTGCTGCAACTCATTGCTTCTTCATAGCTAGAAGGCTCATGATTACTAACAGCAATGCTAGCATTTTCAACGAAATCCCACCAATTTCCAGTAAGAACACCGAGACGATCAGGTGCTCTTCTCTCGCGTTGAATACGTTGATTGATTACGTTAGGGACTTCTCGTGGAATAGCTTGGTCAGGAGCAGCTTGGTGATCAGGTACAGGTTGATCTTCAGGTGCATGGTCAGCAATCTCATCAACATTTGAATCAAAGTAAAACTCACAAGGTTCCTCGATAATGTCTCGTTTGGTGGAGTCTCCCACTTTCGGAAATTCCTCTTCAAAAAACAGAACATCATTACTTCGAATCATTTTTCTTGATTCAGGATTAAATAACTTGTACCCTTTGCTATCACTAGGGTAACCAACGAAGATGCATGAAATAGAACGTTTATCTAATTTGTTCTTTTGGTTTTCAGACGGCACATGAACCATACCTTTGCAACCAAAAACTCGCAAGTGGTGTACGGTAGGCTTCCTTTTAAACCAGCATTCGAATGGTGTTTGATCTTTCAATTTCGACGTTGGAATGCGATTTCGAACGTAAACCGCTGTTGCAACCGCTTCAGCCCAAAACTCCAAGCCTAGGTTAGTTTGATGAAGCATTGATCTCGCTAAATCGAGGATAGTACGATTCATTCTCTCGGAAACACCATTTTGCTGTGGCGAATAAGGAACTCCAACTCTCGTTGGATCCCTTTATCTTTACAAAACTGATTAAACTCATTTGAAGTGTATTCTCCACCATTGTCGGAGCGGAGTCTCTTAATTTTACGACCTACAGCATTTTCCATCAAAGCAACATACTCTTTGAATTTCGACAGTGTTTCACTTTTAGCCTTCATAGTGTATAGTACGGTATACCTGGAAAAGTCATCGATGAAGGTAACAAAATATTTCGATCCTCCCACTGAATCAATACTCATAGGTCCACAGACGTCACTATGGATCAACTCCAAAGGCTGCTCAGTTTCAGATTCTGACCTTTTTGGAAACGAATTTCGGTGTTGTTTTCCAACTGCACAGCCTTCACACTTAAGGTCACTCATCTCTTTAGGATCGATCTGCAAACCAGTAACTAATTCTTTGTCATTTAAGGATTTTAAACTTTCATAACCTAAATGACCATATCGTTGGTGCCATAAATGTAAGGATTGTGGTTTGGTTGCCTTTCCAATGCAACAAGTTTCATTAAAATCCACAGTATTGAGTTTATACAATTTGCCATGTTTATGGCCAATAACGTAATCCTTCCCATCGATATTAATACCACATGATTGTCCCTGGAACTCAACAACAGCACCCTTCTCCGTAACAGACGGCAGTGAGAAAAGTTTGTTTTGCAATTTCGGCACGTAAAGAACGTCCTTCAAAACAATATCGACTTTTTCATCTTTATTCAGCACGGTTAAATGCACTTCCCCTTTTCCATACGAATACAGACAACTATTATCTGCTAATTGAATGCACAATGGTTGATTGAACTTATGAAAGTTTTTAATGCTTTTCCTCTCATAAGTCATATGTTGAGATGCTCCAGAATCTATCCACCATTCTTCTCCATTATTCGGATTAGAGGACACGAGAGCGATTTCTGGCGACTGATCAGTCTGGTTAGACAAATTTGCTTTTTGTTTGGCATTCTCATCACGCTTTTTCTTGGTACAATCTCGGGCATAATGGTTTTTTCCTTTACAATAATGACATATAAACTCTTTCGGTTTTTTCGGATCTTTCGGATTTTTAGTGAAAAGAGCATCCTTAACTCTGTCCTTTGACGCAGGAAATTTCATCTTTTCAGCTTCATGAATTAAACGGTCACGAACATATTCCCATGTCAAATTATCTTCAGCAATGGTTTCCAATGCAGTTATCAGAAAATTAAATTCTTCAGTAAGACTACATATCAAAATGATAACTAAATCGTGTTCAGCTATAGGATCGCCTATTGCTTCTAAATGTTCCGCAATCGCCTTGACAGAATTGATGTGTTCAACCATATCACCACCTTTCTGTAATTTTGCTGAATACAACTTTCTTCGCAGCTGTATTTTTCTCGAAAGCGTCTTCTGCTGGAAATGTTTTGCTAAGCTATCCCAAGCTTCCTTTCCAGTTTCAGCAGAGCGTACATAGATTTGGAGATTAGTCGAGATTGATAAACAAACACTAGCAAGAGCAAGATCTCTCTCTTTTTAAATTTACGTTTCTCTTCTTCATCACCAGCTTCGTTTAAAACTTCGGAACCATTCACAATCTCCCAGAGATCTTTTCCGATTAAAAACATTTTCATATTAAACTTCCATGTATGGTAGTTCTCAGCTGTAAGTTTCTCAAATTCAAAGTCAATCCCTTATCAGCAGCCATAGCCATAATCAGCGAAAGTAATACTATACTGGATCAAGATATAACATAAACTTCGTGTTTTAAAACATGCGATTGTCTGGGCCCATAACCATATTTTGCACAGAGAACTTTTTCTATTCTAACATAGAACTTCTTCTAGCAAAACTTACATCATGTACAGACTCGTTAAAAACAAGAACGTAAAAAACAAAGAACTTATAGAAAAAAACTAAACAATGCAACACGCTACATGCATAAAAAAGAAACCAACGCACTGTCGAGATAGAAAGAGACGTACGTCATACGAGTCACATATGCAGTATAGAAACAATCTTTCGTCTATTATCAACAGATTCTACATGGCTGGTGGCAACCCAAAGACAATTCATCAATGCTAGTGCTATTAAATACATTCTAATAATCTCAAAAATGATTTTGTGATCATTGAGGAAGATTGACTTAAGAGTTTTGTTGAGTCATTTACATAAAACTCCCTGTAGCAAAACTGACATCTTTAAAAGGACAGAAACTGCACTAAATAAATATGTCTGTTGATACGTCTCAGTTTTCTCTCGAGGATAATGAACAAATCATTGACTCTCTGGGTGAGATTCCCTGCTATTTGTTTGTTGCAGAACGTAACAAAAGAATCCTCATAAAACTTTGGATCGATATTTTAATTTGAGTAATTGTATCGTTCAGCTACTTCATTCAGCACCTGTGAGTATCATAGATTTGAATGTGAGATTTCTTTTGTGCTTCTGATGCTTGGAATTCAGTTAGACCTTGAACACTGATAATAGTAAAGTCTGTAATATTGAGCTGTATCTGGTCATATTCGTGAATCCATGCTGAGGAATTGTAAACGTCTGGGATTTTTGTACTTCTTCTTGTACCAACCAATTTCAGCAATCATGTTACTGGTGCTAATGTAATGCCATTGTTTCTCTTGTGTGAATCTTCATATTTCGATCACAAGATTGCAAACCCGTTGTTTTAATAGTTTATCTTCCGTTAACTTCACCGTAGATTTCTCCGGTGTGACTGTTTATTAAAGCAGCTGTGTACAATTAACCTCTTAGTTGAGATGTCTCATTAGGAATACCGTTGGTTCGGAATAAGATGAGTTGGCATGAGTAGTGATTATTTCTTCTCAAGAAACGTGCATATGGTGACACACACCATGGAATCCACCATGGAATCCTTTCTGACGAATCTGGTGGAGTAAGCATCTTATTGTGAATGCAACCAGGCTTGGATGCATCTAAATTCGTGCTTGGACAGAACAATTTGTATTCGTCTGTAAAAAATATTGAGGAGACACTTGAAATTTCAACGTCCACAGAGTGAGTTGGTCAAAAGTGACTCTTGTACATTGCTAGTCAAGATGCACAGTTAATAAATAGATAATAACAAACATATTTGATGCTGATCATCATTATGTACTTCCCTACCGATCGATTCTGAAAGCGCAAGTAGGACATCTGCACCTCCCGATGATTTGCAGCTTGTCGTGTTGTCCTCATATCGGCAATCTTTGGTGAATAAACTGGAACATCGTCTGCCGTAGTCTTGCTTCAGATAATGAATTTCCTTCCCATCGTGCAAAGGCAACTTTGCGACATTTACTGACAATTGCCACATTTAATGGCAGTATTATAAGAGCCACAATATTCTTGCTGGAGTTTTAATTTTGAGTCTGTAATATTCTTAACATATTCTTGATTGCTAGATTAGAAAACAACTTTATACAGGCATAGGAAACCATATGTTACATGTACCTTACACATAATCGCTTGCCTTTTTGAACAACAGAAAAGTACGAGTACTTTGGTCGTTAATCCCTATTGTCTTATGATAAGGGTGCCTGAGTTATATTCTTACAATATTCTTACATTATGAATCGCTCCTGACCCTATTACCCTATGACCCAGAAGATTGTTACGAAGTATTTTCTTATTTAAAAAAAGTGTAGGCTTTATGAATCACGACAATGGACTTTAATCGGATGAGTAATTAAACATGCAATAGTACTGAAATAAAGAAATAATATTTTCTGTTTAGTATGGTTCAATGAAATCGAATATTGCACCACAATGAACCGTAAATAAATTTAATAATAATAATAAGTGATTAACAGAACACGTATTCATAGTTTATCGTAAATCTTAATCAAAATCAACCAGAAAATTTAAGAAAAACATAAAATTTCGTTGAAGATAATGAAACTGTTATATGTAGAGCTAAGGGCTGCAATATCCTGATACGAGTAGAAATAGAACAATTGAGAAGTGATCTGGGAACGAGCAGCTGTTTATTATTAACAATGCGCTCAAACAAAGTAAAAAATAATTGGCTTCCTCGTATGATTTAGTTCGTTATCTTTAAAGGGGAACTACACTCAAAAATCATAACTGATTTTTTTGTACCAGTTGGAAGAATTTTAAAAATGATGAAAGTCAGTTCTTGAATTTTCTAAAAATCTTTTTTCGATCCCAAGATATTGCCATTTAAAATTTTTGCTTAAAACTTGATCTCCATGGCAACATGGGTTTGTTTCCAGGTCTCTTCTGTTTTTTGCTGACAAACCTATAAATGGAGATCTGCTCAGGTAAAGGAAAAGAAATTTTAGAAAATGGAACTATTTTTACTGAACGTTAGTTAAAGCAAAATACGCCATAGTAACAGTGTTGGATGCTGATATATAGGTTTGTCAGCAAAAAATAATAGAGACCTGGAACCGAGCCGGAATAGCAATGGCAATAAATTTCTTTGCTATTTTCACAACTGCAGTTTACATTTACCACTATACATGCAATTTTCTAACAATATATCATTAAAAAATCCTGAGTTATTCACATATTATTATATCTTCTATCTATCTATTCTATCTCTATCTTCTTGAACGTTGTGATGTCACGTTGCCATGGAGATCATGTTTCATAAAAAACCTTTAAACGGCAATATCTCAAGAACGAAAAATAATTTTTTGAAAATTCAAAAACTGACTTTCAGGATTTTAAAAGCTATTTCAAATAGTGCACAAAAATGAACTTGTGATTTTTTTTTCGTTTAGTGCCCCTTTAAAGTATGGATAAGATTTGATTCCAAAGAGTCGATGTCTAGTTGAAGTTTTATCTAAGAATAACGTTATTTATTTCATAAATTTTAAGAAATTATTTTAGAACATCCATTTACACACTTTACATAATATACATGAAGACTAAATAAAAACACTAAATAAAAATTCACTATTCTGCATTAAAAAGAACTTAACGTAGAACTAATGCGCATGCACAAGAAAAAGTTGAAATACCTTGTCGGTAAAAAATCTGTCGGTAAAAAGTGACGAAAATCTTTTACCGGCGAAATTTTTTGCCCACGAATTTTTTTACCGATGGACTTTTCACCGATAAAGTAGTCTAACCGAACAGTATTTTCTTCAGATCATAAGATATTATTTTGTTTGACAACAACATAAAGAGTAATAAAAGTATTCGAATTAAATTGAAAACAACAGAATTCGAATTCAGTTCTTCAAAAATTCGAATTACGATTATTTAAAAAAAGACAATAAAATTCGAATTATTATTATCTTCTCTAACAATAACATTCAAAAGAAAGAAAAACCATCCGCGGACGAATGCCCCCAGGAAAATTGTCCTGGAACCGTGTATAGCTACTAAAACATCGTGTTAAAACATCAAGTTATGGCTTGATATGAAGAACGCCCGTCTCATGTAGTATTGACAGCAACAAGTAAACAGAATACAGGAGCAACAGATACAATCCAATGTATTTTGAGGAATGAAAACTCGCTATGGGTAAAACGATAAGAGCAGACAGAAGGCTAAGAGCGAGAAAGGACGCTGATATAATATATTGCGTTGTACCACGTATAAGCTAAAATAAGAAACAAAATAAGATGTGAATACTTTTATATTCGAACCACAATAATTCGAACTCTCCATAAATCGAACTACTTATTCGGTCCCTTTGATGTTCGAATTACGGAGTATATTATTGTACTAAATACTAACAAACAAGTTGATCTTTCTTCTGTTGACATCAAAATATTAAATAATTTTCAATATACATTTCATTCAATAAATTATTTTTCAAAGAAAAATCAGATTGAAATTAGCCAAAAGTTCAAAACATTTTTTAAAACATTTTCAGAACATTTTCAGGCTTGGAAATGAAAAGATTAAAACTAAATAACTAAAACTAAAATAACCAAAACTAAATAAATAAAAGCAAACTTCCTTCAAAAATGTTTAGAAAATGACTTGAATGCCGTTCAAGTGATCCTTTAAACATGTTTATGTCGTTGAATGTTTCGTCAGGGTATCGGAGTGGGCAAAATCTTCAAAATGTCACTGCGACGGAGATCACTTTTATTGAAATATCATGTATATTTCTAGGGAAATGCACTCCTTAGCAGTGGTTTTTCAACCAATTTGCCCATTGGGATACCATCCCTCCTTGGGAATAGTACTGAAGCAGTTAATCATAACAGCAAATTAAAAACAAAATAAGACCTTCAAAAATAAGAACATTAAGTCTCTAACAACCTTACCGGTTTATGTCCGTTATGAGCCAAAGATGAGATTGTACATGAGACACCAATACCTAATAACATGTCTACCAGGTTGCATAATTAAGGAAAGATTTTCAGGATCATATTCACAAAATATTATTTTTATTTAGTCTACTGACATCTTTAAGTCAGTCAATTGAAACTATGTAGCAACCTTTGGTGCCAAGGCATCTTAAATTTGACAGTAAGGCTTTCATTTGCAGCCAAAAATATCGAAAATATCTCTTCAGGCAAAGCCAAAGACAGTTTTTTAATAAAGATAGAATTTCTACAGCTACTTATCAGGAGCAAAGTACGGTAACTGGGCAGTTATTTTCTTTTATAAAATCTTTAGACATTTTCAGATGCAGCAGTAAAGATTTCCCGCGTTATCACCAGCAAAAAAAAAAGACGCATGTTGAAAGATACTAAGCAACGGACCACCATAACATGCTGCTATCGCCATCCTTGGAGCGCCATGTCTAGCCATTGTTATGTTTGACACAAAATCTAAAAGGAAAACTAACTCAGATCACACAAGGATATTTGACTCCCTCTTTTCAGTGTTCAGTGTAATTAAATTGAATATGAAAAGCACATGTTCGTTAATTTGACAAATATGAGATCTTATGCTGAGGCTTTACGAGAGGTTTGTTCAAATATAAATTTCTCATTATAATTTTAGCATCAGAAATTTGTCTTTCAGTGATGAAAGGGTGTGATTATTGGTTCCGAACAAATCATGAATGATATGAAACACTGAAAGCTATTTAGGGGCTGTTCATATGGAGGTGAGCTGTCCCGGTTAACCGGCCTGGCTCACTTGAACGAGATGAAATTCACCCAGCGTTCATTATGGTTTTTTTTCATCCCACTTAAGCCCGATTTCCATGTGTGTGTTTCCAGCAGGCGGGCGCACAAATTACGCTTGTATGACATCATGCGCATGCGCTTCAGGAGATTATTTTTAAATTCCCAGCGAACTTGAGCGAAAAAAGCAACGCTCGTGAAAGTTAAAATTTTCAAACTTTTTTTGTGCGCTCAGTGCGAATAGCCAATCAAATTTAAAGATTTTAAAACAAAATGGCGTCTGAACAAGTAGAACCACTGACTTCAAATGAAAATGAAAACACTGAAGTACCAAGAGCTGTTCGTGAGAAGTCCTGTGAATTGGTGGATAAGGAACTTCTTATAGAACTTGTGAGAAAGCAACCCAGTATCTGGAATATGAAATCGCCTCATTACAAGGACATATTTAAAAAGAAGGTTGCCTGGAATTTTATAGCTGAAGCTATGGGCACCAAAGATCAAAGTAGGTTTTCTATTTTTTAATGTTTATTTTAATGAATTTCATATATACATGCAGACATAGATATAGATATAGATGCCTTTTGAATTTTTGTATGTAGCTATCAAGTAAATTACAATCTTTAAGTAGATTATACAAGCATGAGCGAAGAGTGTAAACAAAAGATCAAGCGTTGTTCAAGTAAATATCTCAAATACAGAATTTATATTATAATGTGAATTGTTGTTATGCATTTCCACCATGACAAAATTTGAGATTTTTTTCTTTTCTAATCAAATAAACAAAAGAAATTCGACTTATCACTATCTTTATGGATCAATAATTTCAGGTCTTTTTATTTATAATATATATACACCAAAAAACCTTTTCATAATGATGTGTTGCAATGAAAAGTTTTTGTACTGATGATGTGATGTAGAAGAAGCTTGGTGATATAAAAATTATATTTGCCCATGTATACATACTTATAAATACATATTAGCTACTGAAAAACTACAACAAACGAAATCAACTACAACACTTGATTTAGTGAAAATGACTAGTTATTACTGTTTCTTTTGGCTTTAGTTCCAGAACTCAAACGCGATTGGAAAAATCTTCGAGATGCTTTTGCAAGATGTAAATCAAGAAGGGACGCAAAAATGAAGAGTGGATCAAAAGCCTCAAGATTACCAACATGCAATTTCTTTGAGGAACTCTCATTTCTAAATGATACTGGTGATTCTGCTATGAGGGAGCATGTTACGAGTAACATTCCTGAGGTCATGCATGTGGAACTTGAAGAGTCAATTGTTGGGGAATATGTTGACGAGGTTGATGATGAAAGCATTGAGTTTGATAAAAGTATTTTAGATGCTGCATCTTCCAAGAAACTTCGATCTCCTTGTGACCCATTTGAATCCAGGAAAAGAAAGAAAGCAAATGACATGAGTGAAGTTGACAAACAACTACTGAATGAACTTTCCAATGTTAATAAAAAGATTTTTTCTGAAAAAGAAAACTTGGAACCTGAGGATTCTGATACACACTTTTGTAAAAGTTTGATTGAAGTGATGAAAGGTTTATCAAGTGAACAAAATATGCTGGCTAGGGCTAAAATAAACCAAGTTTTATTTGATATCATATTTGGAAATTGACATATTTTCAAGTGAGGTTTGTAGTAACCACAGAATCCCATCTCATATGAACATAAAGTTTTATGTGATGCTGAAATTACAACTGTCCATTTTTCAAAGATTTTATTCAATATGCTTATGTTTTCAGTATTTTTAATATCAACTTGAGTATGTCAAACCCCACTTCCCTCCCACTTTGCTCTTATTTGACACTGAATAATTTCTGTTGATTATTTTGTTTTATATTTTAATATTATATATATATACATATATATTATGTGTAAGAAATGTATAAAGATTCAATGAGATTTTAATATGTCGTATTGCCAAGGTATTTCACCACTTGGAGAGTTAAAATAGTCACGAAATAAATCTCGAACATCTTTAGCGAAGTTGGTAGAATTTTTGGACCCTTGTTTGCATATGTCAGTTAGTCCTTGGTTTTCTTCTCGACACATATCTGATGGATCATATTGGCAGTATAGCCCATTCTTTTCCCTCATCAAAAAGTTATGTAGAGCAACACAAGCCTTTGTTATGTTGATAACATTGTTCACGTGTGCAATTATGGGTCGACGAAATATTCGGAATCTGGATGCCAGAATTCCAAAAGTGTTCTCGATAACCCTTCTTGCTCGAGATAGCCGGTAGTTAAAAATTTTGGATTAATTCTTTCCGAATGTTTTGAATATGGACGCAACATGTTTGGCCTAAGGGCAAATCCTTCGTCGGCAACAAACGTGTATGGAAATAAAATATCCTGTGGGTAACCTGGCAGATTCCTTGGATCAGGAAAATCAAGCTGGTTCTCATCAATAGCTGTACCTAGTGCACTTGAACTGTAGACACCACTGTCACTTTTACGACCTGCTTCACCAATATGTACTAAAGTAAATTCGTAATTCGCATTACAAACTGCCATCAAAACAATGCTGAATGTTTTTTTATAGTTAAAGAATAGAGA
This sequence comes from Turritopsis dohrnii, assembly GCA_027922465.2. Taxonomy (NCBI): domain Eukaryota; kingdom Metazoa; phylum Cnidaria; class Hydrozoa; order Anthoathecata; family Oceaniidae; genus Turritopsis; species Turritopsis dohrnii. The sequence goes on along the minus strand of BQMF02000559.1, from coordinate 84,039 downwards.
TCCACTATTCACAGGTGCTTGTATGTTGACATGCTTTCCATCAATTGCACCCAGGCAGTTTGGAAAATTCCATAAGTCGTTGAAGTTGTTGGCTATATACACCCATTCTTCCTTTGATCTAGGTGCACGCATATAACCTTCCGCGCTTAAAACTTCCCATATTGCACATGTCGTTTCACGAATAATGCGATGAACGGTTGTAGGGCTAACCCGGTAACTGGTGGCAATTGTAAACTGTGCATCACCGGTCGCTAGATAGCGCAAAGTAATAATCAAGCGTTCAGCTGGCGATGTTACAGAACGTCCTGACGCACTTGACTTCATTATCAGAGGAGAAACCCACGACAACAGCTTTTCGAAATTTGTTGGATCCATACGAAAATTTTTGTAAAAATACTGCTTGTCAAAAAGCAACAAATCTTTCACTAATCGTTGAAATTCTCCATGTTTTTCTCTTTCCGAGAAGATTTTTCGTACCCACATTCTTTTTGTCTTTGTTTTAGTTTTTTGTTTTTGTCTGCCTCTAATCATAATCATCAAAATGATGACTTTTTTATAATGGAGAAGATTACTCATCGACGCCATATTTGTTTATGTTTTTATATTTTTCCCGCTCATTGATTGTCCGCTTCTCGGAGTTTGTGCGACTGCAAATCATACGAAATTTTTTTGATAAGCGAATCTCGAGCGCCCGCCCGCAGAAATTATAAGCATGGAAATCGGCCTTTAACCGGGCTGGAGATGTTGTTTACACCACCTAAACAATAATTCGAATTTTGTCGCATGCGCACTTGCCTAAAATCCATCCCACCAAACCGGGCTGGTGTGTTCATATGAACAAATTTCATCTCACCTAGGTGAGATCCCGGTCAAATGAAATGAGATCTCACTTAAGTGAGCCAGCCCGCTTCTCATATGAACACAATTTATTTTTATAAAGATTTCTTAATAACAGTGAGATCTCTGCTAAGTGAGCTAGCCCGGCTAACCAGAACAGCCTCTTAGAGGAATTAATACAAACATTACAAGGATATTACTGACTCTTCTTAAAATAACTCGAATTGAAATAGTTCCCATTGGTAGATTTTACTATCACCTAAGAATACCAGTAGAATTATTTGAAATACTTTTCTGGGGACAGTCCCAACATTTAACAACTGTTTGATACGTAAAAACCTTCGAAAATCTGAAGGCTGCCTTCCTTTATTAGAATTTATATAGCGTTGTTAGTGGAGTCTCACAGACTCTGAAGCAAGCGTAGGCTAAATCGCCATATCGACCGGAATAAGAGTAAAATAATAGTGGTATAGTCCAAGGGTGCTTTAATACGGTGTTCATTTTGTTGCTACTGTAATTATGTAAACATGTGTTACAATAATGTTTCTTATTTCTACGTACCACCAACACTATTTCCCCAAGCTAACAACGTCAGACCCATCACACCATATGTTAAACCAAACATCCATCCAAAAGTCTAAATCAAAATTACAAAAAAAAAAAAGAATGAAAGTATCCATGCAACGACCTTTTTTTTTTTTTTTTTTTTTATTCTTCTGTACGAGACAACATGACCAAATAAAGTAAAATAAAGATCAGATAAAGAGAACTACACTATAAGCGAAAAATGATTGAAAACTGACCTGAAGCAAATTGACAATTTCTTGAGCAATGGTTTTTATCCATAGAACTGCTGCAAAAAATCCAGAGAATGCTAACATCTAAAGATGAAAAGCTTTTGATGATAATAAGGTGGTACTTTCATTTGAATTGGAGGGAACAAATAAACTCATAAAAATGACAAATCAAAATTTTCCAAATGTCTACTTGCCAGTAAATCGATCTACAACTGAATTATTAACCATCTGATGGTGCTTAATGAACAGACCTCAAAAATGTTGACACATGAAAATTTTCGAAGGTAATAGAAGAAACTTTGAGACTTACAAAATTATATCTGGGAGTGGTATATGACGAAGTTGTACACCAAACTATCAACATGAGCAGACACCCAATAATCAATAACAAATGCCAAACCACAAATCCTCTGTAGATGTGTTTGAATGCCCCTTAAAATATGAATTAAAACAATTATTTACACTACAGCTCAATACAGAGGTATTGCACACAGTAATTTTCTGTATCTACCTACCATTAGCTGCAAAAGCACAAAACAGTGGAGAAACAATGCACTGTAAACATGCAAGATATTTATTCCATTTTTGTCCCTGCACATCAAGATCAACAACTGGCGTCGTAATGCTCATTATGAATAGGATGGGAAGCTACCAAAAATAATGCAAAAAACTTCTTTAATATAATATTAAAATATTATTATTGTTAATATTTATGTGTTTTTTAGTACTAAATGTGAAAAAGACAATTTGTTTTGATAAGTGAAATAGTTGGTGAAACTGTAATATCTGCTTATTCTGCTTAAGTTTTACTTTTTAAGTTTTTTTAATGAGAATGACCATGGTTGTGCTCATTAATTGATTCAGTTAGCTAGTTTTGTGATTTGGTGCAGTTGAAAACTATGCCAGCTAATAGATACCACCATGATAAATAATGGAAAACAGTTTGAAAATCATAATCCTTTTGGTCAAAGTGCTTGAAAGATAAAGAATGATTAATAAGAAAACAAAAGACTGATTTAACTGCTTTTAAACTGAATCAAAATTGCACAGCAATTACCCAAAGTCATTTGTATACATCAGAATACAAGAAATAATCACACAATATTGTCATTGATATGTTGCGACCTAATTACCTATTGAAGGCAAGAGTGTTAGTGACAAGTCTTCTGTTAATAAAGCTTTCAGCTGACTACAACCACCAACACTACAGCAGTCCTCTGAATTTAGGTCAACACTCGGCAAAAGCCGACCTTAAACCAACGCAAAATCCCAAAAGCCGACCTATCTTAAATTAAATTCAGTGCTGGATTTCACCTAAATACTTATTTATCAACAGACAAATCATGCACCACAAACCTTAATGATAATGAATATTCTTGAAAACCAATTCTGAAACTTCCATTCGTATAACTGTATTCCTGTCAATCTTTCCACTAAGGACATATTAGTTTTCCTCAAGTGGATTATTACAGAATCTACAAAGGAGTAACACACACTTAAAGGCAGTCGTTTTTGATTGTAAAACAAATCAATTTTGAATAATATGAAAAAATTATTTTATAATATTTTATTAGTAAAATCTATTCATAAAACCTGAAATAAAATAGAGACATTTTTTGTCCTACCAGATGCGACATTAGTAATATGCTCGTAATGCTGCAATGCCACTGTATCACAACTGTGTAAATTTTCTTTAATTACATGGGCATGGTCAATGGAATAGTTATAAGATACAAAATCAGCATTTTCTTGGAGATCTTCAACAACATGATGATTATGATCAGGACAACCAATAGAGACATCTGCAAAAATACAATAAGACTATTTGATGAAAGTGAAGACTTTAATCACAACGGAAGGTCAAAAATTAAAGGGAAAATAATACCAGAATTTAGCTTAGTCATTCTCCTTTGTCTTTGTTTTATGAATCGGTTTACACATTGACCAATGATGACGATTAAAGCATATGTGACATACAAAACTATGAATCCTATACAAAAACAAGGATAATCCAAAGAACTATCAGCATATCCAACTAAACTTTCAGAAAAAAAATTTAAAACACCAACATATTTTAAGTTATAAGATAGAATTTGCCACTGTTTTGACTACATCTTAAGGCATCAAAGCTAAACTGTTTCAGAAATATCACAAAACTGTGTGGCCTTAAAGCAGCATTATCATACAAACAGCTTTCTTTTTAAATGTTTTGATAATTATTATCTTTCTTCACTTACCAACTGACTCTAAAGTTTTGATGTCTCTTTTGTACATTACAGTAACAGTCCATGCTACAGCAGCGCAGTAAAACATAACATCGCGTAAGAATGGTCGTCTGGCCAACTTGAAGGATGAAGACAAGTGGATGCAGCCAGAAATTACAGTGGTTACAAATATCCCAGCACCTATATCATATTGAAGACAAAGAATTTCAAGAATAATTGCTGTATGAAAAAAATAGTTACATCCAATTTACTCTATAATATAAATACAACTACTGACACAAAAGATAATGGCTTGTTTAATTTAAAATTTTTCTCTGAAACTCAAAAGTTTAGCAGCAATATTTTTGGAAGGAGAACTAATTTTTGACGGTAGTACAATAGAATTTATGTTATTACTTTCTAAGAAGACTTATTTCCGGAATTTATGCAGTTTCATGCCCATTATTCATTTGATAAAATATCAAGAATTTGGACTCTCATTTAATACCATTAAAAGATTTTCAAATATTTAAGGTAAGTCTTTTACCAAAGAGCTCTTGAAATGCCATAGCTGTTATTTCGAGGTCTTGGCTGTTCACAGCTGTTACAACTGTAAATATATCTGGGGCTCCATTTCCTAAAGCTAGAAGTGTAACACCCTTGGCATGTCAAGGAAAATTCTTTCTTTTATAAAAAAAAGTGATGAACATTACAGAATTGAGTGAGCAGGTAAAGTAATAATCAAGAAAAGATACAGCAACACTGTCACTCATCTTTAAAGTCTTTGAAATGGATTTCAAGCATGGGCAAAAGCTGAAAGAAAAAAAACTTAATGAAATAAGTGAAAACTGTGGGAAACTTCCATGTTAAGTAGCATAATTTCCTTTTCTAATTTACTATTGAATCCATGAAGGCATTGTGTATAGAATTCTTGTAAAAGTCCATTAATAAAAAGTTAATGACATCATTCGCTGTGTATTATATTGACTAACAATTTTTCAACTGATGGATCAAATCAGGATGCAAATTTTAGGTGCCCAAGCTGTCTTGGTCTGTTTGGACATTATGGAGAGATGGTGAACACATAATTTAAAAGGATTATTTTGGTTATCTTATATGTAATAGCGAGTGTGTGTCACACTTTCATTTTGGAGAGTGATAAATTTTGTTGAATATTACGGTCAAAATCTTCTTAACCGCGGTCATATTTTTCGTTAGGCCATGCGTTTTTTTACGATTATTATATAGTAGCAAGTGCCGTGACGTCAGTTTTTTAATCTATCACAGGGAATCATTGCATTGCATCTCCAATCGAATGCGACGTTTTTGGGGAAATATCTCGAGAACCAATAGGGATAATTGACATTTTTTAGGGTCCACGATACGAGTGATGGGGTGATGCAACATTTGGGCCTAAATTATTTTTGGTACTGCGGCTATGACGTCATCAAAATCTTTGATCGGTGATATCTTTGTAAGGGTTGGTCGTAGCGAAACGATCCCATACACCTTTTGATCAGTTTTCCGAGCTCTACAACATGGATACACTTTTAAATCGCTATTCCTTGATTTAATGTTTCGTTACGGGGTGATTGATTATTTTTCGTCACCTTTTTTCAACACGGAATTTGCATATTATATCCTTTTCGAAGTTAGATGTGGTAAAAATTTTTTACCCGGGTTGCTAGTTACATAATAAAAGAAATAATACCAATGGTTTTCTTGCTGAAATAAATCCTTTTAACATAATTGCTAAAAATTATGTCAGTTAATCATAAAGTTCTGTAACATAATTCAAAATTCCCTGGAGTGTCATAGTTATCTAAACAGACTTACAATTCTTCAGCAGTGATTCCAAGGCCGATGAACAGATAAACAAGCCAAAGAAACTAAAGTAACATACAAACTTTGCATAGCAGAATACGAGCTTATGCATGAATTTAGGTTTATTTGCAACGCAATGTTTAATGTGTAATTATCCATACTTCAAATAATAATAGAACTCCCACACAACCATAACTGGATTGTATCCAGTACTGAAGTAGTGCAATTTATGTGTTAAAATTAATAGGTTGCAATTCACATTTTGTGAGGTGACTCAAAGTTTTTGCGAGCTGTTTTCCCCTTCTGATCAAGATGTTTATTTCTCAAATCAAAACAGACATGATATTTCTGAATGTGTAGGTAGCAGTCGTTTGACTTTGCTAAAAAAAACATCAGAAATATTCAGTTGCTATTTTTTGTGAAAGAAAACAAATGTGACACAAGTGGTTCGAGATCGTTGTTTGTGAGGTCTGATCACGAAGTTAAATGATGTTAAATGAAGAAAGTTAAATGATGACTTGTAACACTCACGAAAGATGTTGAGGCCCACGGTAATGCAAAATACATTAATACTGACGCATATGGAGCGATGACCCTTTTACGACACTTACCTAAGCAGGGGAGGTGATATGGAAGGGTCAGAAATTGAATTATTACAGTTGATAGCTTTTGCAAATAGAGATTTATTTTTTAATTAGAATCCTGAATTTAGACCAATTCCATTACATTAAGATTACAAAAAGAATCAAAATTGGGAGAATTAACTTGTGCTAAATTTCTAAAAGAAATAAGAAATATAGAAATGTAACATTTTCGATCAGTGTCCACTAACCATCCTCAATTAAAACAAAAAATAAGGAATAAAAAATAAGAAATGCATTATCTCATGATTATCTCAAAGTGTAAACCAAAGTTTAATAGTAATAATTCATTAATACCAATTGTTTGAAAATAAAAGAAACTTTGCATATAACATCATAACTTACCATAAGTACGTAAGCAAATGGATAAAAGTCTTTTGAAAAATAGCAGTATGGGAAATTTACATATGGTATATAGCCACGGTCATATTTGCACTTTAGTCGTTCTTTAACATGGAGGCAGACTGTTAAATTGCTCGTTCCAGGGTTTGGTGTACACTAAAAGAATAAAGAAATAACAGAATAACATAATCAAACGGGTAATTTTTATATTTTACTGAAAAGTTATTATTGGGACAAAAGGATACATGGTATTTTCCATTCTCTACATCTATTTGACTTTGCAAAGTAGTTTAATTCATTTTTTAAATTTCACAAATTGTTTCAGTCCTTAGTGTTAATTTCTGTGACTGAGGAAGTGATAGATTTGCCAAACAGCCCAACCAAGCTACTCTGACTCTACTCATCAAAATGAGTTGATTTCAATGTAAAACTTGCATGCCTTCTGATGTGTGTGATGAACTAAAAGGCTAGGATTTTACACCTGATGGCCTATACTAGGGTTCCCATAAAAATGCTCAAAACAATAACTTTTGAGCTACAACTGTTCTTACAGTACATTGTTTTGAGCAAATCCAAGTATGAGCCTTTCCACAGATTTTATCAGATCGTAATAATCTAAAGTAATTGTTTATCCTTGGTACCAACCTAGGGCATTGCCAGTGAGCCAGCAGGGCGGTCCACAACCAGTGGACAAGCCGGGCGCCGACTTTGACGTAAGCGCCTCACGTTTTGAGTTGTAGACTTTTAAGTGCTACTATTACTGTGAGAGATCCAACGCTGGAAGCGGCCGCACATTGTCGTTTGGCAAGCTAGGCGTTATGGGATCTAAGTTTACACAGATATTAAGTAAGTAAGTGAGTAATCTATTTATTTTGAAACTATAGTACAGATTAATGGAGACCACCAAATAGCAAAAACTAATCGAGTGACGGTCACCAAAGGAGAAACAGATTAGCAAAATGTATTTTATATAACCATTAAATAACTGAAAAATGCGAAGATGGAAAGATGGAAAAAAAATAAACTAAAATATAATAAACTAAAAAGAATAGCTTAGAAAACAAAAAAACTATTACAAAAATAATACAAAGGATTATGTAATTATCAATTAAGGAAAATGTTGATTTAAGAGAACTTCCTTACAATAGGATTTCAATTTACAAAGGTTGAGTGAGGAGAGAGGTCATGTTGTGACAACTGATGTTGCATGTTGTTCCAAGAAATAATGCATTGATAATGAATCAAATTCAAACCAAATATGGATGCTCTGATCAATGGTCTGGCGAGGCGAATAGAAGAGACACGAGTGTTGTGAGCTGTTAGAAGGAAACATATAGACTGAAAAGATTACGAAGGTTAATAGGAGCAAGAGAGTTCAAAACTTCATTAAAAGAAATTGGAAAGATAAATTATAGTCAGAAATCCTGAGAATTAGAGAATAAAGGAGTGGTTAGAAATTAGAAAAAGAGATAGGTGAAGAGCAGTTTTTTGAAGTTTGATAATTTGATGTTGTTTTGGTAGGGCTCGACCCCATACTTGACAAGCGTAATTGATATGAGAAGAAAATACAGCATGATACACATTAATTAAAGTATTTCTGGACAAAAAGTGTCTTAGCGAAATAGACTGAAAGTGTGCTATTAGTTTTTCTTAGTTTTATAGCAAGACAGTTAAAATGGCCTTCTCAATTAAGGTGGAGGTCAAGAGTAACCCCTAAGTAGCGAACAGAGTTTGTAGAATGTAATTTTTTCTCATTTAAATTTTAATCTAACATCATAGTCAACCTGTTTATTTTTATGTCTGAAAAGAATAACTCCTGTTTTGGTTGCATTGAGAGAAGTTTTATTAGTGTTTAGCCAATGTAGAAGATGTTTGTGGTCAATGTGTGTATAGCTCACTTTATAAGGTGGTTGATTTGTAATACAAGGGTGATAGTTGATAGTGGTTCAACTCCTATATGAGATTTTGCATGATGTGATGTAATGAATGAGTGCCTAAAATTACATATTAAAAAATATATATTTATATGCTTTTTGATAGATTTAAGATTAGGGCTACAGTAAAGATGGCTAGTATCATCAGCGAAATGAATAACGGTTGAATGAAGGATTGAGTTAGTAAGATCTGATGTAGATTAGAAATAACAGTGGTCCAAGTACTGAGCCTTGAGGTACGCCATGTTTGCTTAAAGGAGAAGGATGAAAAGAAGTTGGAAATAGAGTGATTGATGGTGATTTGAACCAGGAGTTAGCAACTCCTCTAATTACCTTAATTTGCTTAAGAGTATTTCATGGTCCACAGTATCAAGTGCTTTCTGGAGGTCTATGAAAAATTACCTTTGTCAAGGTTTTTTTCGAATGTTCTCAGTCAAACTAATAAGTAAATAATATTACTAATACAGTATGTTACTCAAAACATAGGAAAACATGTAAATTCCTTGCTCTTGGATCCAGCAGCCTCTGTTTGACAATGGTGAAAAAATTTTTGTTAATACAAAGTGTTACCTCGGGCTCGGCATCATGATGATGGGTATGATTTAAGTTACTACCATTATTTTGGTAGTTGACAGAATTATCTTGGTGAAGTACTTTAAAAGTTGTAATGAAAGATGGTTTGATCAAACACAAACAACAACTGAAAAACAATACTGAAAACATTGCATTTTCGGTCGACTCTGCGTTTTTATTTTTGCAATTTTCTCTAAAATGGAAGAAATTTTTAATATAATAACATACAAAAACAAATATGATAATATAATTCACTACGATACTTAAGTTATGTTACAAGAAGCTGAACCAAGCAGATCGCTTCTACCAAAACAACTCATTCTCTGAACTTGTTATGCAGGAGAAAACACATGTTGAACACGCGCTACAAAATAATAATGGCTTATTGCGCACACGATTTATTATAGAGTTAACGTCTGGTATGAATTTGCTAAAATTGTAGTTGGTGACAACAAAACATTTTTCAGAGAGAAAGTTTTTAAAAGCATTTTTATGGGGAATCTTGCAATTTCGTAACATAATACTGTTAATTCGTGAAATTGTCATAGACTCGTTACGGGAAATGTTTCAGTTTTCACATCTCATATTTCTCGAACGAACAACAAACGAGAGAGGTATGTTTGTGACGTCTCTTATGGTCTTGCCACAACTCATCCAACATTTTTTGTTTTCATATTTTTTTGTTTACACGACGAGGTTCACACGTACTTTTACTACTGTAATGTAGAAAATGTATAGGTCGCCAGAAAAAAAGAAAAGTCAAAAACAAAATTGATTCAGGAGGAAGAGAAGTACACTCCTCTTTTTGTTCTTCCAGACTAACCCTACACGCACCCTCCACAAATTCTTGAGTTTTAGTGTTTCGCTACGAAATAAAACCATGGAAATCTTTTATATCTGAATGACAAAATTGTAAAGTTTATAATGACATACAGTACACATCCGTTAATTCGAACACCGAAGGGACCGAAAAATTTGTTCGAATTAGCGAATGTTCGAATTATCGGATAATTGGGAAAAATAAGAATTCAGATTTTCTTACATCTTTCTTGCACGTCGACAACAGACGAGAAGAAGTGAGAGGAAAGAATGAAAGAAAAAAACATTCAAATTTTCAAAATCGAATGTCTTTATCGAGCGTTTCCAGAATCAAATGATTTCAGAATAGAACGTTTTACAACGCTCTGCAAAGCCAGGATTTTGAGATAAAGATGAGCTACTGATTTATTGTACTCAAGAAGGAAGACATAGTTTTCGTATAGGTTACCATGCTTATGGAAATATGGCAGCCAGAAATTGGAAAAGTTCTAGAGAGTCGTGTAAAACCAGAAAATGAATTTGACAAATACGCTGTTGCAGTCATACAGAACAACGTCGTGGTTGGACATCTGGCAAAAGGAAAGAGAAGCCCTTGTAAAAACAATCTCGTTTTTCTGCAAGCAAGCGATGACAACAGCTGCAAACTGAGAAAAAGTTAATCTTGGTGATAAAGGAGGACTCCAAATACCTGGTAAACTTTATGTTACTGGGAATGTACAATTTATTGAAAAGTTGAAAAAAATTTTACCATCAGTTTCACTTAGTTTTAGATTAATAGTGCGCAAAAGTTCGAATTAACGAGTGTTTTTTAGCCTAGGGACCGAAAAAAACTGTTCGAATTAACGAAATGTTTGAATTAACGGAGTTCGAATTAAGCGGCACAAAATATAAGATTTTATTAGACCAAACTCACAGGGCCGACAAAACCGCCCCCCCCCCCTCGTGACCTAATCCCAAATTTGATGCATGTTATCAAACTCCTCTTGGTAAATCCATCAACGTCATGCACACCAGAACGATCATTTTCCACCGCAAGGCGGCTCAAAACATTGCTCGGTCTACAATGAAAAGTCAACGATTCAACGCTTTGGCTATCTTGATTATTCACAAAGAATTGACTGACCAAATCAATGTTATTGAAGTTTGCAAAGAATTTGCGATGGCTCGGGAAGACTCAGTTACTTTGGAAAATTTTAACTTGTTTTGTTGTTGTTTTTTGTTAAGTTTAAGTTTCCTACATTGTATTTATCTTAACGTTATGCTTTTAAAAGAAGTTTCTTATAATAATATAAACACGCATATAATAACTTTTTCTCGTCTTACTATAAATTTCAGATATTTGGATAGCGTTTTAGCCAATCTGAAGGTCCTAAATTTCAAAAAAAATTTTGGCCCGTCCGCCCCAACCACGGTGGGCCCCCCTTAGTCACTATTGTATTTGAATTAACGGATGTGTACTGTATTTTTCATTTTTCAGGTGAATTATTTGTTATTGCGTCGTGACATTTATTATGATGGCAAATTGTAGCATAATTATTTCACTCAGTTTTTCAAAGCGTATTTTGGACTTGTAAATAACGTCATTGAATTCATATATTTTTATATTACTTATTTCATGAATTTCACGCATTATGAATTTATCGATGTAGATTGATCTCTACAGCGGCGTAAACAGATCTTAAAAGATGCCGTTTTTAGAATATCCCACGTTATCTCTGTCAGTTGGTTTTCTCCACTACCATTAAAACATCGAAGCATACAAATCCTTGCATGTATCTTTTCATATGGATCCATAAACATTCGAACATTCGAATGTAGGCATAAAATTGCTGACCAATTAGATCCCAGAGACTACATAGCTAAAGTTAAACCTCTGTAGGATGTAGTTTATACGGTCGACCTTTTGCCTTGTCTAAGGGACTGTTCACAAATGACGTCAACTGTTAGGGGGGGAGGGGGGGTTATGCCAAAGTTGACGCTAGTTGACGGGGGGGAGGTGATACTACTGTTGACGTCAACCTTCACAATTTTCAGAACCTAATTAAGTAAAAGTTTTTTATGAAAATGTGAATGAATGAATGGGGGGTCATCTCAAACGATGACGTCAACTGAGGGGGAGGGGGGCAACGCAAAGTTGACGCAGGTTGACAGAGGGGGGAGGGGGATCAAAAAGTTTAAAAAATTGGTTGACGTCATTTGTGAACAATCCCTAATATAAATCAATTGACCTGCGATTAGACATTGTCAATACTTTTACCTAAGAATGCAAGAGTTTTCATAAGTACAGGTCACTAGATTTCCATTAGACAGGACAAAAGTTCGACCGTATAAACAAGAAGGCACTTTGAATGCAAAAGTGTCCGTTCTAGAGTGGGTGTCCGTCTTTTAGAGTGTCTGTTATAACGCTTAAAATTTTTTCTGAATTTCAATCCTTCAAAAAGTGATGTTGTTGTCGATCATATCAGAGACACAAGAAATCAGAGACATTCAACAACATAGTATATGAAAGTATAATAATGACGTCAGTAAAATGTTATTTTTAGCAAGTATGTGTATGCTTGTTCATTGTTCATCCAACTAAAACATTATAAGTAATCAAGCAAGTAACTGGGCGGTTTTGAATCTTTAAGCGGGAAATACACTATGAGTTTTGACGCATGTCGAGAAGGCTCATAGTGTATTTAGGGAAAACTCGTGAGTTTTTTGGCGTTCTGTCAATTAAGATTTCAGGGTTAAAAAGTAAAGAGAGATGCATTTATTCAAACAACATTTTCTCTTTTGCAGATATCTTTAATTACATTTTCCACTTTTTTTAGATAAGGGATTGTTCACAAATGACGTCAACTATTTTTTCAAGATTTTTTACGTTCGTGTGCATCACGTGAGCGAAAAAACAGAACGGAATGGTACTGAACGGAACAGAGCCAACAAAAGCAACACGGAAGGACTTTCCTCCTGCGCCACGACGAACCACATCAAGATAACATTCAGTGTAAACATTTTCATAAGAAACTTTTACTTAATTAGAAAAATCAAGGTTCTGAAAATTGACAGTTGACGTTGTTTGTGAACAGTCCCTAAGTTTCTTGTTTTTTAATGACATATCTACATGGTACCTCTAAACCATTACCTCTTTTGTTTTAGCTCTCATTTTAAAAAAAATGATTTGTCTCGTTCATTTATCCAACCTTATGGCTGTCTCGAGTAAAAAAAAATATAGGCCCATGGGCTTTCATACGGGAGCGTTTTTCAAATTATATAAAAGTTAAAAGTGCAAAAATTCAGATAAAAGGCCATGGGCTTATATGCGGGGGGGATAGGGTATGTGTTTTACCCTTGCAGCCGTAAACGATCAAGACTTTTTTCTTTGCGCCAACTTCCCTCAACGATAACCTCATCATTCATTATTTGATTCAATACAGTCGAAGCTCTAATTAGCGGACACCATCAGGAATTCGACTTGGTGTCCGCTAATAATAATAATAATAATAATAATAATAATAATAATAATGAATTTATTTCAGCATTTCCAATAAAATACAATTGGCTCTTCATCTGAAATTTGTATGAGTACTGTATGTGGATGGCGCTAATACAAAACTTATTTTAATTTTTTTTTTTTTTTTTTTTTTAAGTAAATGAAGTTCTGGCAACAGCCTTGTCTAACAAGTAAGCTTTCAGTGTGTTTCTGAACGTGGATAAACTTGAACATTCCCTTAATGGCTTCGGTAGAGTGTTGAAAATCGAGGTAGCTTCATACTGGAAGGTTTTCGCTTTATCGGTGCTTTTCAGTAGTACTCCGGTGCGGTTGCTATTATTACGTAGTGAGCGAACGTCATTTTTCTTTGGAGCTGTCCGCCTTTTGGAACGTTTGGTAATATAAGCTCTAAATTCGACTGTAAGCCCTTCTAAGGTGTCGTAAAACGTAAATTTCATGTCTACAGTGGGTACCAGCTATAGGAAGACAAAGAAAGACAAAGGTTATTTTAAACGCAACTATTATTTTTTTACAAGTCTGTCCTGTATCAGGGGGGATCCGGGTCATAAGTCGCAGTCCGTTTCGGGCGTTGGTTTTAGCCGTTCGCGTTATTGGTCGTTGGTTTTAGTCGTTGGTTTCGGGCGTTCGTACAATTGGTCGTTGGTTTCAGGCGTTCGTACGCTCGTATATCTCTCGTATATTTTTTTCGTATCAACGACTTATTTGATTATTTTGCATAACCGGTCCTCAGTATTTCCTTTATTTTCATAAACAAGCATGGTTGCAAAGTTTACCGATTACTAAATGCCTGATATTACCACCATGCTTGGTGATGTCGTTAAAACATTAGAAAACATAAGAGAAAAAACGAAAGAAAATGGAGAAAGAAAAGAAGAAAAGAAAACAGTTGAACAATTTTGTTCATTATCCTCTACAGTATCTTCTTTACTCCATAATTTACGATATTTCATTTACAGGACGTGTGCGATTTTCACGTTTACATAAAGCACAAGAAGAGATTCGAGCTTACTCGTGACAGCCAAACTGGTGAATTAAGGTGACAGATCGTTTTGCAATTCTTATGAGTTACCATGAGTGAAAGTGAAAGTGGCCCAGTAATAGCTGCCATATTTTCTCTGCTTTTTTAAACTATTTTTAATTTTCTGTATTTTAAGGACTTGTTATGTGTTTCTCACTAAATTGAACAAACGAACACTTAAAAATAAACGAAAGAAAAAATTAGCGACCAATTGTACGAACGCCTAAAACCAACGACCAAAACCAACGACCAATTGTACGAACTCCCGAAACCAACGACTAAAACCAACGACCAATTACGCGAACGGCTGAAACCAACGCCCGAAACGGACGGCGACTTATGACCCGGATCCCCCCTGATAGTCCTGTGCAATAATAGCTTTTTTAAAGCATCTCGGTTTTTTGCTTTTCCAAATAATGATCGGTTTGCCGACTCTACCATCATCAGCACTGACAAAAAAAGCAACAGTAGTTCTTGTTGTAGGTCATCTTCCTCAAAACATTGCAAAGCTTTCTTCTTTATTCTTCAAAGTCCAAAGCACATCAATTACAGTCATAGTCACTGGCAAGAGGTTGAATCGAGGTGGTGGCTATAGACTGGAAGTGCCAGTGACCTTCACATTTTATGGGCCAAAAAAGCTAATGGATTGGGCGAAAAATAAATTGGAAGTTGTAAAAGATGATTTGGAGAAAAAGTATAATAAATGCCTCAAATAAACCAAAATTTATCACATTTGTCGTTTTTTCGTGTGTCCCATAGCAGTTTGACGCTTAATGTCCGCTAATTGGAGCGTAAAAATCAGCATTTTGGCCATTTAAATTTCGTCCACTAAATCAGAGCGTCCGCCTTTTAGAACGTTTTTTATAAGGATTTGACCAAAAAATGGCCGGGGAAAAAAATCTGTCCGCTAATCGGAGCTGTCCGCCTTTTGGTGTGTCCGCTAATTGGAGCTTCGAATGTATCTACAGATCCTTGAGGCGTAGATCTATTTTATAACTTCGTTCGATGATAGTTGTGTAGAGCACAGGTTGCCAGGACAATCTTTTCTAGTGTCAGGATTTACGTTCAAAGTAGTTAAAAACACTCGAAATCTACTAGCGAGTATGCTAAAAGCGTTTTCAACGCCACGTCGGGTTTTCGACAACCGATCATTGAAAATACGTTGGTCGTTTGTTAGGTACCTATGGTATATATATGGCGCGCCAAAAAGAGCTTTATTACTATTCTAGTTTATTTTAGCCTTCTGATTGATTATAATACTATCAATCAGCATTATATTACTATCTTGAAGCAATATAATACTATGTTGATGATTATAAAACTACAGAAAAAGAATGGTTGATGCGTAACGTGATTATAACAGTAAATATGTTAAATATAAGACTTTGTTCATGATTATAATACTATCCATTGTTTTTATAAGTATGTTTATTTATAAGACTTAGGTCTACTTTCTAAGGTCACGTGAATAGACCTGTTATGAACTTGATTACCCAAACATGTACGTTCCAGAGGTGAACCCCAAACAGCTGTGGCTGTTAAATTTTATAGTTTTCTTGCGCCTTTTTTAAAACCACTTCCAGTTAATCCATTGTTGCTGCTACTGCATGTGCTTCTGCTATCTCCTTCTCCCTCCTCTTCACTACCACATCCACCACCACCCCTTACTATTTCCACTAGGGTGAAAGCGTCTAAGTGTTGGGTTAACTGTTTTTGTTTCATCACTTAATATTGGCATTCTTTTCGCAGCCTTTAACCAAATTGGTCAGAGAAGTGACTAGTTCCTTCTCTGCCATCTTGATTTTTAACGAAGTGAAAGCACCCAGAACATTTCGCTCAAAACAAAACGTATAGATTTTGTTAACCGAGTCAAACCTATTCTAGACCTTTAGACCGAAGTTTTATAAAACAACAACGCGATAGTATAATATTCGATAAGTTAGTTTTAAGGACAACAGACGATACTATCATAATTGTTTTTTAGTATTATATTTTGTTCCTTTCATTTAAATCGCTGCTCTTCATAATAAATTCGTATTAAAGTATTATAATAAGTCACCTGTAGTATTAAATTTGGTTTCATAGTATCATATTCGATACGTTGGGAATAAAGCTCCTTTTGGCGCGCCATATTATATAATTTTTTAATGGAATAATACTGTCAAAAACATGTTGAACTTTTTTTTTGACACATGTGTTTCGACACAACGCCGAAAAACTCACGAGTTTTCCTTAAAATGCACTATGAGTCTTGACACATGTGACAAAACGCATGCGTCAAAACTCATAGTGTATTTTAGACCCATACTTACATAAACACACCTAACAGAGGCTTTGTCCATCAAAAGTTATGCCTTGTTCGTCATTTAGTTAAAACGATAAGCTTTTTAATGAAAAGGGATGATGAAAACGATCGAATGGACGGAAGGTTGAGAGTAAACATAAAAAAACAAACAAACAAAAATGTGCCACGAACGAAAACTATTTCAGTATTATGCCGAAATGATCGATGCAAGGTATCGACAAAACGTTTGCTATCACGAAGATATGTTCGATAATCAGATCAGCAAATCTGTTGTATCAGGGATATGTAACATATCCCTGGTTGTATATCAAACAGGATGGCGCACAAGATGGCGCAAAACGGTAGCAGCAAAAGTTTACATAAAGCGAACACGACAAACAAGTTTGTTAAGGCTGTTAGAAAACAAGCATAAACGATAAATATGTTTTAAAATGATGAGTTAATGTAAATAGGGTCTAATCAGAAAACGCAAGTAAATTAATTTTAAGCAGAAAATTTTACATAAGTGAGCTGTATGCATGCCCGGGGGAATAAAGAAGCCCTGACTTTCAAATGAGTATACCTTATCGGTAGAAAATTCGTCGGTGAAAAAATTCGTCGGCAAAAAATATTCATCGGCAAAAAATTTCGTCACTTGCCAATAACTTCGTCACTTTTTGCCGACGAATATTTTTCGCCGACGAATTTTTTTCTGCACTTTTTAAGTAAAGAGGATATAATTACTTTTTACTAAAGTGACTTTTTTCTTACAAACAGAACGATTAATCTAAAATTATAACATCGTTTTCGGCGGTTTCTTTTTCCGCGCTTTCTATTTCCGTTCTTTCTTTTTCCATGCATTCTTCTTCTTGTGTTTTTTCCGTTTCATCATCTTCGATGTCAAGCTCGAAATCACTAAATTCATCGTCTGAGGAGGCTTCTTCATGTATGATACCCGTAAAATCGTACGTATAGAAATCTTCTATGAAACCTTTTAGTTTGTCCATTGTTTCTGGATCTGGGCAAGAGAAACGTAACAAAAGTGGCACTTCGAGTCCTCCAGCGGGGATAGGCGAAGGTTTGTAATTCAAGGAGTTCAAAACGCCATCGACAGTTCCCTGCTCTTCTTTTATGAAGAAATAGATGTATCTTGATAGTTCACGAGGAACATGACCAACTGTTTTCCATCCATTAAAATAAGAATGTTTTGCTTTTACCGCACAAGCATATGGGTCAATATGGCATACCGGAAAAGTGGGACCCGGGACCCGGGACCCTAAGGTGGTGGGACCCGGGACCCGGGACCCTCCAAATGTTAGGTGGGACTCGGGACCCGGGACCCTACAAACTGCAAGTGGGACCCGGGACCCGGGACCCTACTAACTGCAAGTGGGACCCGGGACCCTACTAGCTGTAAGTGGGACCCGGGACCCGGGACCCTATTAACTGTAAGTGGGACCCGGGACCCGGGACCCTATTAACTGTAAGTGGGACCCGGGTCCCGGGGGGACCCTAAGTGGGACCCGGTTCATTTTGCGAAATGGGATTAATTCAGGGATAAATAAGTCTAGCTTCTTTCTTCTTTCACGTAGAAAGTAATAATGACATAGCAAAACAAATAACATTTCTATAACTCGTGGAAGTGTGAATACCTTCGTGTTATTCAAAAATTCTTTTGACGATTCATTTTCCCGAAGTGTGGAAGTTAGAATTTTGTTGATTGCAATATGCGGAAAACAGAAACTGCAATCCCTCACTGGTTCATTCACAAGACAGTATCGTTGTAAGAAGTTGAGTAAAGCAGGGCAGCGTAGCTATTGTAAAATAAAGATGAGTACTAATCTATAGATAGATTAGTTAACCGAAGATTTTTGAAACAATCATTTTCACATTTCGTGTTTTGAATCTTGCGTGATATTTTCGAAAACAAAAGAATCTTATTTTGTCACGAACATTTTATTTTTACTTATTTCTCTATTTATAGTTGGTTACAAAATGTACTAATAAAACCAACTGTATAAAACAATAAAATAAAAGATAATATAAGACATACATGAATAAAATATCTATATAAGTATTTACTAATATAAAATACGTTTGTAGAGGCTAGCGAACAACCGAGTGAGCGCCACAGAGTTTACACGAACAGAATATTTGAACTGACTTAATAGCAGACTTAAACTTAGCCAAGTCTGGTAATGATTTAATCCCGGCACAGGAAGATTATTCCAGGCTAAGGAAGCCCGGAAATGAAAAGAGTTCAGTCCAATACCGTTCTTTACAACGTGCTAAAAGATCTCGATTGAAAAATTGTTTTCCATTTCTGCTGATTCTGGGCATTATCATTTTAACAAGTAATAAATAAACTTGATTGTTGTTATTAAAAAATAAACATAGTCTTTTCAACAGCTGTCAAGTCCAATCTTTTCCGTGTCTAAAATCCAAGATCCTATTAATGACTTGGTTGGTGTCGCGTGTCCTGGGCCTCATGACTTCAAGGTCCCGGGTCACACCCATGGCTTCAGGATCCTGGGTCCCGGTTGTAAGGTCCCGGGTCTCGGGTCCCACCAATGACTTGGGGTCCCGGGTCCCGGATCCCACCTATGGCTTCAGGGTCCCGGGTCCCGGGTCCCACCAACGACCTGGGGTCCCGGGTCCCGGGTCCCACCCACTTTCAGGGTCCCGGGTCCCGGTTGTAAGGTCCCGGGTCCCGGGTCCCACCAACGACTTGGGGTCCCGGGTCCCGGGTCCCACTTTTCCGGTATGCCGGTCAATATCTGTTGATTCTTTTGACGTTTCCAATTCTACTTTGACTTGCTCTTTTACTTTTGCGTTAGACCACGTAGTATCCTTATATACATGATAACCACGTGAAGCAATCACTGCTTTGTATTCAAGTCGATACATCTTAGTAGAATCACACACTATCCACACACTATCTGTTTTTGTTTTGAAAAGATGGCGTGGCTTTGGTAAAAGCTGGAAAAGCAAGACAATCAAATAAAAAATCTTTTCGAACGGCGTGTATATTTCATTCTAATTTTATTGTCTAGTGTCTGGTCTCGGTGTCTCGTGTTTTACGTTTTTATTGTCTTTTTAAAAACATTCGATCGATCGAAGAGCAAAACAAAAACAAAAATTCTTGATGTCTTGTCTCTTTCGTATGAAAACATGGCCTAGGTGAAGGATGTTGGGATGTACTTCCAGCGTAAAGAAACCGAAAGTAAGAAGAAAACAGATAAACAAAAACCGAATACAAGTATCATTCAAAGTGCTACTAACCTGACGAAGGAGAATTGGATTCAATCGAAAAAGAAGTGAAAAAGTCAGTCGCACAGCGAAAGAATTATCTATCAATACCAAAACATGTGCGTGTTGAAGTTGGAAAATACGCTTTGGTTCATGGAACACATGCTGCCATGAAAAAGTTTTCAGAGCATTACCCAAAATTTAAGTTTAAGCGCACTACAATAAACACTTGGAAATCAAAACTAAAGGCAAACGGACAACAGAATACGACTACGTTGTTCAAAAGCAAAGGCCGCCCAAATCTCTTGTCAGAAGAACTATTAAAGAAACCTAAGGATGTGATTATTGGAACACGACTTGCCGGGACAGTTATCTCGCGCCGAATGGTTATTGCGATAGGAAATGGTGTTGTGAAGGCAAATGATCCAGGTAAAAATATTGATGGGTGTTTAATGTTTAACATGCTTCATTTTTTATAGATTTATTCTATTTTGGTTATAGACCCGTTATAGTAGATATGAGTGAATTCGTATTTATTAGTTCATCATTTATAGGCCTTACAAGAAAGCTTGGTTCTATAAAATTTTGAATGTCTAAAAGGTAGCTTTTTAGCCCGTAGAATGTTATGGGTCAGGATTGAATAACTTACACTGTTTTTTTCTCACAGGCCTACTGAAGGAGTTTGGTGGTCCCTTGGAGTTGACGGATGGTTGGGCAAGACATACTCTAAAGGATCTCAACTGGACCAAGTGAAAAGGAACAACAGGAAAAGTAGAACCGTCGAAAAAGCTTTTAGATGAAGAGAAATTTACTTTTCAAAGAAACATTTCTAAAGAGATTTTGGAAAACGACATACCAAAGGATCTAGTTTTGAACCTAGATCAAACCCCTTTATCTTACGTTTCGCCAGGGAAATACACGTTTTCAGCTAAAGGAAACAAAACCGTTCCAATTAAAGGCTTAGACGATAAGAGACAAATTACGGCAACATTTACTGTCACTTCAACTGGAGAATTCTTGCCAATTCAAATTATTTATCAGGGAAAAACGAGGAGATGCCTTCCTAAATTTACTTTTCCTTCTTCCTTTAATGTCACTTTCACACCAAACCATTGGTCAAATCTTGAAAAATGTGAAGATTTATTTAAAGTCATCATTTTCCCCTTTCTAAAGAGAAAGAAAAAGGAACTCGGTTATCCAGATGAACAGAAATCGTTAATCATCATGGATACCTTTAAAGGCCAAGACAATGATGATGTCAAAAAATTATGCTCAAAGAACAATTGTGAGCTGGTGATTGTCCCTCACAATTTGACCAATAAATTTCAACCGCTTGACATAAGCATCAATCATGTCGCCAAAAAATTCATTTCACACAAATTCAACTCCTGGTACGCCGACAGAGTAAGCGCTCAGTTGTCGAATGGGACCAACCCCGCTGACGTACAAGTTTCCCTCAAATTGAGCATTCTAAAACCACTCCATACTAAGGGGCTGTTTATATGAGAGGCGGGACGGGACGTTTTCCGGGACGGGACGAAAAACGTGATGACTTCATCCCGCTTTTACATGAGAAAACTAACCGGGACGGGACGTTTTTTGTCCCGGGATAGTTTTTTTCATATAAACACGAGATAGATTTTTTATGAAAACTTTAATGGAGGCGGAATCCCGTTTTTCGTCCCGTCCCGGAAAACGTCCCGTCCCGTCTCTCATATAAACAGCCCCTTAATGGATTGTTGAATCGTACATTTATTTATTTATATTTATTTATTTATTTATTTATTTACGAATGTTTACCCAGGATAGCCTCTTCAGTTCCTTAAGGTACTGTTATCAATGAGGGTCCTGCGAAGGAGGTCCAAGAGCATTTAAAGCCCCCATTTGGGTTACGGAAGCTGTAATGACCGGAACCGCTCAACTAGACAACCACCCTAGACATCATGCCTACTCTCTTGCTGAGTGCTAAGCAGAGAGGATTGATTCACACTGTTATAGTCGCTGGCATGACTCGGTCGGGGATTGAACCCGCGACCTCCCGGACAGGAAGTGAGCACTCTACCACAAGGCTACCAGTCGGTAAAAGAACTAGAAGAAAATGTTACTACCAGAACCGAAACCTGTCCTTTATTGTTCTGAAATTCTCCTGCTTTAAAGCATTTTTCTATAGAAATAAGAACGCTAAAATGAAAAAATATGTTCTATTTAATACTTCCAAACAAAAATACAAAGGCAAAAGGACGATTTTACGAAAAAAGCACTTTTTCATTTAGAGAATTTCGTCGGCAAAAAATATTCGTCGGTAAAAAATATTCGTCGGTAAAAAATTTCGTCACCAAGCGATTTTTTCGTCACTTTTTACCGACGAATTTTCTACCGATAAGGTATCTTTTTTTAAATATCTGTTTGTTTATTAAGATCATCGTTAGATTCATATTTTTCCAAGCTTCGCAAAAACGTATAATTTAGTCAATGAAAATAAATATTTACAAAGCTATAAATGTTTTTCTTTCCTGATACAGTAATTTCTCAGGGACACTGCGTAGATATTTTTTTATAAGACCTTATGTAGAAAACAAGCGCTTCTTCGGGAAAAAGAAATCTATGAATAAATTATCGCAATCGTAAACTAATTGCCATTTCGACCGGAGTAGTAGGTGGAGGAGGAGGTATTCGGTAGGAGGAAAAGCTGATAGGAGGAGGCGATGGTGTTTTAATACGGTATTCGCTTTTGAAGTTATCATCAAAGTGAGTCATTCCACGCAATAAAGAGACGCGACTTTTTACAAACATGACGTATTTCCTTTCTTATGCTACTTTAAGGGCAGAAAGTTTCGCGGGCAGAAACTTTCGCGATTTTTGCCTTTTTTCGCGAAAGTTTCTGCCAGGTAAGAAAGTAAAATCGAAATTCGCGCAAGTTTTTTTCGCGAAAAGTCAAGTTTTTCTAAAAGTCGCGAAAGTTTTTTCAACAACAAAAAATTCTCAAATAACAAGAAATCCAAGAACGGAGTGGTTTTGGTTAATTTTTAGGGATGTCCTGAGATACAAATGCTCTAAAATCAACTAAGACAATCTTTACTTTATTTCTATTTACATTTCGATAGTTTTTTTGCAAGAAAGTTAAGAATTTTTAAAATAATTCAAAAAAGAATTTCTTCATTCATTGTCATTCGCGAAAGTTTTTTCCCCCGAAAGTAAAGTTTTTGGAGGATTCGCGAAAGTTTTATCAGTAGAATTTGTTCTAAAATTGTTATTCGCGAAAGTTAAATTCGCGAAATTTAGCGATTTTTCATCCTCGCGAAACTTTCTGCCCGCGAAACTTTCTGCCCTTAAAGTAAGGGACGTCGGATAATCACAATTCCCAAATTTTATTCGGGACGATGCGCGAAGATAAGGAATAGGATGTATAAGAATAGGATAAGATGTATTTTCCGTTTTCTTGTTTTTCTCGTTGCTATGAACATTGTAAGATATGAAATTCGAACATTTTAGAGGTTTTCGGTATTATTATTCCCTAATAGACTTTTCTAAACGATGCATTATGGCCGAGCTGTCGTGTCTGACCTCGCTTTTAATATTCAAACTATTTCTAATTATTGGAATGGGAATTGAGAATAATAGAGATTACCATTAAGTTATAAAACAATGAAATCAGTGGAACAATGAATCGCATAAAACGAGGTGTTAGATATGAAGTTCGGCCATATTTCAGTGTTTAAACTGAAATTCGGGAAAGGTCTATGGTACTGATTTCTCTTTGTGTTTCTATGAATTGCGTAAAGCAGGGCGCACATGATGCGTCATCATTGATATATTTCGTACATTTGTTGCAGATGAGAAAAGAAAAAACACATTACTAGAAACGGCAGCTTGAGTTGAGAGAAAATTATTACAGGAGAATTAATTCCCATCATCCTCTGAATTGTTCTTTTACTAAGAAAGACTATGAAATTGTTCTTATAAAAAATTGTTGTTTTTTTTCTAAATTTTAATAACTATTACCTAATTTATTATGACAGTCTCTCTCTCTCTCTCCTCACAACACAGGTCCTCAATTAAGATGGCGTTTTATTTTCTTCCGCCAACGCCTCCTTCTTCCACGAACGCCCCGATAATTGTCGCGCGCTCCGCGTAAAGCTAAAGTTGTTTTGGGAAATGCCTCAACATTCACTCCACTAGAGGTCTTAAAATTGTGAGTTGCGAAATTGAAGAGGATAGAGAACCAGCGTTATCATTACCTTCTGAATCACGGTTAAGGATATTTATTTGTCCATCAAAGGGAGAACTCTCGTTTGTTAATTGCATCATCTTCCAATATTGAATGACGAGGCCCTGTTGCTTTGGGGCTGGCTGGAAAGCAAAAAAGTAAGATTCCCACACCCCTACTCCCTAATAATACTATCAATTCTCTCCACTCTCCCCATCCTTTTTCTGCTGTTGCTGTTTCGTTTGCATTACCTTTTTTGATGTCTTAATGATTAGACATTAGACATTAGAAATTTATTTTATCAATTTTATTACACAGTTCAGGCCTGGCGGCTACTGTAATAAAATGATTTTTTCCTGCAGCAGGGAAAACAGCTTAACGCAGGATCTCGTAAATACGGGAACTATACCGCAATTGCGATATAAATCCAATGTTTCTTAGATTCGCTCCTGGTAAACCGTTTTCGACCTGATTTTCTTTCTTAAAGGATTAGCAGGGCATATTCGGAAACTATTTATCCGGCGGCCCACATGTCAGATTAACCGATCCGATTTGATCGTTGGCTGTTTTCAGCACGTGTTTGTTATTATATTTCTTTTCTTCGTACTTCGTTATAGTATCTGGCTGCTGAAAAATGAAAATAAAAGTGATTTGATTAACAGTTCAATCATGGATATCATATTTAGGTTCGTCTACATCATGAGGTTGCAATGGATGCCACAATTGCGGTATAGACCCCGCATTTACGGGATCCCACGTTTAGCTGTTTTCTCTGACTGTCACACCGACACCGATTCGTTCTACTACTCATTATCATGCCACATTCCTGGTCTGTAAAATTTATGTATTTTAGATCTTTTGTTACAACAGTGGAGTCATAAACTTGTAATTGGCATTCCAAGCATGTAAATTTTTAAGGGCCTGAATAAGATAAAATTTTAATAACAAGAGATTCACAACAAGAGATTATATATATGAAGGTAATATGAGTCAAAGGCGGTGCCAAAAAACCCTAAACTAGGGTATCTAATTAAGCGGATACCACCTAAATATTTTTAAAACTTTCAAATATAATTATATAAATCCTTTTGGTATAAATTTTTGCCATATCAAATACGCAGTAAATAAGTAAACTTCAAGTGTAACCAGTGAGGGAGTGAGATTATCTGAGATTATAGTACAATACAATTGAATTGAATTGAATAATATTTATTTGTCAACAAAAAGAATACTAAGATGCTAAAATAAATACAATTTGACTGGAGACCATCCCAATAGACTTATCTAAACAGAGGGGGTGGCCACCAAAATAAATAATACAAATAGCAAAAGAGCCATACATTAAAATGCAAGAAAAAGACGAATAAATAAACAAAAAACAACAAAAAAAACAACATAAAAAACAAACAACAACAAAAAACAAACAAAAAAAACAAAAAAAACAAAAACAACAACAAAAAATTGCTCAATTATTAGATACTGTCTGTGTATTGTGATAAGAAGAAACCACTGACAAGGTTTTTTAGTTGGCTTAGAGGTATGGAACTTAGTTCCAGGTGACTAAAAGTAGATTGGAAAAAATTCCAACAAGTTATGGATTGGTAGGTAATAGAGTGTATTCCAAAGGATGTAGTATTGACTAAAGGTTTAGATAGAGTGCCCATTGACTTTCCTCTAGTATTAAATTCATGTGATAGCTTAGAAAATTTGATAGTACTCTGAATGTGACGAGGTAACTGATGATTGAGGGCTGAATGTATGAATAATACATTACAGGTTTTGACAAGATCAAAGATAGTAAGAAAACCAAGTTTAGCAAAGAGAGGTTTGGAAGGGGTGAGATGAGGAGAGAATGTGATAATACGAGCAGCAGATTTTTGAAGTAGGAGGATACGTTTAGTGATAAAAGATTCTTGTTGAGCCCATAGCGTAGAACCATAGCGTAAGTGAGATGAGAAGATAGCATGATAAATAGAAAGAAGAACAAAATGAGGAACAAAGTGGCGGATTTTACAGAGGGCACCATTAGCCCTACGAAGTTTCATGGAAAGAGCATCAGTATGCTTTTTCCAGTTTAAGTTTTGATCCAAGTGTACTCCAAGATATTTAATATGTTCACTTGGCTGAAGTCTTTTCCCATTAATCTTAATTCTTAGGTTAAAATTAGATGGTTTACATTTGGATTTGAAAAGAACAAACTCAGTTTTGCTTGTGTTTAAAGATATTTTATTGGCGTTGAGCCAATGAATGAGAAGCTTTAGGTCTATGTTGACCTTCTTGTTGATAGATTTAAGTGAGTGACTAAAGTGAAGAAGATTAGTATCGTCAGCAAAATGGTAAACTTCTGAGAATGCAAGGGCTTGGTGAAGATCATTGATATAGAGAAGAAACAAAAGTGGTCCCAAGACGGAACCTTGTGGAACCCCATATTTAATTAATTTAAGTGTTGAATTCAAGTTTGAAATTTTCACAAACTGTGTTCTATGAGAGAGATAGGTCCTGAACCATCTATTGGCAGTTCCTCTAACACCATAATACGATAGTTTTTGACATAGAATTTCATGGTCCACAGTGTCGAATGCTTTCTGTAGATCAACAAATACCCCAACAGCAAACTGACCCTGGTCTAGAGCTGAGCGGATACGTTCAGTGATGCTTATAATTCTAGATATTGGAGACCACCAAATAGTAAAAACTAATCTAGTGATGGCCACGAAAGGAGAGATAGATCTATAATGATGTATAGCCATATACTGACAAGTAGTATATACTAATTCAGATTACAATTTTTTTTATAAAAACTAACAGAAAAGAAATAAACAAACAAATAAAAAGGAAGCAATAAATTGCAGAATGCAAAAAGAGAATAGGATATGTAATTAAGTAATCAGGAAGAATATTGATTTAAGAGAATTTCCTTACAATAGGATTTAAATTTACCAAGAGTGAAGAGAGGTCATGTTGTGACAACTGGTGGTTGCATGTTGTTCCGGAAAATAATGCATTTATAGTGAATCGAATTTTAACCAAATATGGATGTTCTGATCAAAGGTCTAGTGAGGAGACGAATAGAAGAGTCACAAGTGTTGTGAGCTGTTGGAAGGAAACGTAATCTGTTAAGATGTCAATAGCTGCAAGAGAGTTCAAAATTTTGTATATATACAAGAATTAAATTGGGTAGATAAACGAAGTCAGAAACCCTGAGAAGTTTAGAGAATAAAGGAGTGGTTCTGAGGCATGTCTAAAATGAAAGAAAGAAATGAGGCGAAGAGCAGTTATTTGGAGCTTGATAATGTGATGTTGTGTTGGTAGGGCTTGACCCCACACTTGAGAAGCGTAATTGGTATGAGAAAAAAAAAAAGAGTATGATAGGTATTAAAGGGAAATTAAGCCTTTATCAAAAACTTTTATATTAGCTGCAGAAAGGTCTCATTAATCTTCTGTGATCATTAAAAATGATCTGAAGTAACAATTTATTATACTAAGTTTTTTTATATTTAGCGTTTAACAACGGACGCCATTGCAGTGCTCTGCGATGGAAATTTTGTTGTCACAGCACGATTGCTCTTTTTGTATGGATTGTATAAACTAGAATATCTTGTTTTTGTTGATGAAAGTTCTTCAGTTCTTGGTGATATAAAACCTTTATTAAAAAGTATTACGTTTTAGATTTATAGCAGGTATACCTACGTAAGTGAGTTTTTGAACAAATGTGTATATTTTAGATGTATATAAAAAAGAAATCAGTATGACTGTTTTATTTTTCTTGAATCGTTGCTGATTAATTGATGTTTAAGATTGTTATGTTGATGAATGATAAATATTCGCTCTGTGACGTCATGATATTTATAACGAAAGCTTTGGCGATTTAACTCAGTTGGTTTTTTAGCTGTTTTTTCATTTTGGATACCTTTTATACATAAAAAGGTGTTCCTCTAGGATAAATGAAGTATTTCATGCTCAAAACCAGAAAAGAAATTTTAAGGCTTAATTTCCCTTTAAGGCATGAGTAAGGGAAAAAGCATGATTTTTTGTATCCTTAATTTCAGTGCAAAAATTGTTTATTTCAGTCTCAAAGTATATATTTTTAGAAAACCATGAATCTGCTCTATCAGAAAATATCACAATTATTTTGAAATAATAATAATTTCAGGTTTTTGAGGCTAATAAAAAAGAGGTGTGTATTTTATATTTGAAGCTTCATTGTCAGAATGGCTGAAACTACACTTACCCTTTTTGGCACTTTCAAATCATAACATGTCAATCTAAAAACGTTTTTTTTTTTCTTTTTTCCTAAAGTTGTGTATTTTTGAAGATATTTTCACTTCTTTTTTACAGCATATTTTTTTCTATGGTTTTATCAAAGTTAACATCATAACTCAAGTTCTGTTCATTTTTACGAAAAAAATCATTAGATCATTTATTCAGCTTGAATTAATGTCCACCTCAGAGCTCTTTTCATTCTTACATTGGGGCTTCAAATGTATCAGTCACTTTCTTAAAAAATGAGCATGGTGAAAAAGCGTTTTAAAGTTTTTATAGAATTTACAACTGAACATGCAGAATATATAATCACTATGGCAACGTATGCTGGTATTTTGATCGCTCCCTTTAAAATGAATGACATCAGTGTTTATGTTCATTCATTTTTATTTGATTGTATGCTTTGTTTATTGATACATGATTAATGAAGTAATAAACAGGAAAGGGACGTTTTAATGAAAAAAACAAATTTCCAATTTTTTTTGCCAAAAAACAATTGCACCATTCGAAAGTTCAGGTCATTTTACATTGGATTAGTGAAAAAAACGAAAAAGCAAAATTTTCACGAAAATTTCCCTTACTCACGCCTTAAATAAGGTATTTCTAGGGAAAAAGTGTCTCAGGATTGAGAGCACACTGTTAGTTTTTCTTAGTTTTAGGGCAAGATAGCTAAAATGGGCTTCCAAGTTAAGGTGGGGGTCGAGAATTACTCCTAAATACTGAACAGAATTTGTGAAATGTAATTTTTTTTCCTATTTAGTTTTAATCTAACATCGTAGTCAAGATGTTTATTTTTATGTCTGAAAAGGACAACCTCTGCTTTAGTTGCATTTAAAGCAATTTGATTAGCATTTTGCCAACTGTGGAAGTTGTTTGAGGTCTACATTAATATGCTTTTTGATAGATTTAAGATTAGGGCTAGAGTAAAAAAGACTAGTATATATCATCAGCAAAATGAAAAACAGTTGAGTAAAGGATTGAGTTATAGCAAGATCATTAATCTAGATTAGAGATAACAGTGGACCAAGCACAGAACCTTGAGGCACACCATGTTTGATTAAAGAGAAAGATGAGATAAAATTGGAAACAGATACAGATGGATAGTGATTTGATAGAGGTAGGATTTGAACCAGGTGTTAGCAATTCCTCTAATTCCATAGTGATTTAGTTTGCTCAAGAGAATTTCATGGTCTACAGTATCAAATGCTTTCTGGAGGTCTATGAATACACCACAAGAAAAATTGTTTTTGTAGACAGGAATTACTGTAGAAGATTTCAAGATTGTAGAAAATTTGCCATTTTGGAGAGACATGTTAAAATAGTTTTGCTAATACTATGGAGATTTCATTATTCCAGGAGGTTAGTAATAAATGATGGATACTATAAGGACCTGTAGATTTGGTTATGTCAAGAGAGGTAATGATTTTATTTATTTCAGCTGGCAAGACTGGTTAGAAGAAGAAAGAGCTAGGACTCCTGTTTTTTAAATAAAAAGTTCTTGGAGCTATATTTGATGTTGCCACATCATTGTTTGATTCCTGTTTTTTAAATATTAAGTTCTTGGAGCTGTATTTCATGTTGCCACGAATGTTATCAGCTATAGAAGGAAAAGTACTTGTTGAAATTAAATGTGGATCAGAGGTTATCAGAGGTTATCTTACCATCAATTTTTAGGGAGAGATTGTTTGGGCAATTCTTTCTACTTCTATTGTTGATGATTTCATCGATACCTTCCCATATTTTTTTATTATTTCGAATTATATTTTACTGGAAATAACGATTGTAATGATTTTTTTCTGCTGTTTCTAATTAGGTTGACAATTTGATTACGGTATGATTTATAAAGGTGATGAAAATGATTACTTAGGGCTTTATTCCTAGAACTAATGAATTTTTTGTAATAGAAATTTCTTGAAGTTGATTTCCTTATACCAGCTGTTGTCCATGGTTTTGATTTGTTTTTAGTTGCCTACAACTTAACTTTTCTTAATATACAAGTATGTTTAATTTATCAAAGAAAAGGTTAAAAGAACTATTTACATTATCTACTGTTAAAAACAAATTATCCCAGTCAATGTCATTGAAATCTTTTTTGAACCATGCTGTATCCAGTTTATTCCGATCTCTATAAAAGTTATTTGGATTCTTTTCATCATTTTTAATTAAATCATTAAAAGATGATAACAGTGCTGAATCCAGAAGTATTTTGGGCATAACGTTTTCTAATATACACTGAATGCATGGTTTAGTGTCAAACACATGAAATTTACGAATTTCATCAAGCAACAATAAACCATGTGCTCATCTCTATTTTTTCTTCCTTTTTCTTCCTTTCAATTTTTCAGAACTGCAAGGGAGATGATAATGTTCGATAATGTTTGATATCAATTCCCTTTTATTTTCTTCCTAACCGCTGTTAGGGTAATTATCTCTGTATGTTTGTAAAATAACTTTAACAGTATACTTTAAATGACTTTAAATCAGTAAACAAAGCCTTAAAAGTCCTTTAACTTAAATTTTTGGGCACATTTTTTGGGCGCCCATAACGGTTCAACGTTGTCAGAAACCCTCTGGATTTGTCACTGAATAAAAGCAATGGAAGATGATCAGGGATGGATAAGGTTAGATTTCCAGAAATTGAATTACTTCCTATAAAGAATGATTCAGAAAAATATTATCAATTAGAGTCTTAGATGTTAGAAGTATACAAGTGGGAATATTTACGTGAGGCAATAAAAAGTGGGACTGGAGAAAGTCTAGGAATAAATTTTACATTTGGATCTATGTTTTGATTTAAAAGACCTAGTGGCTTGTGTTTTTTGCTAATTTTTTCGAGAAAAGGATTTAGGAACAAATCAACAAAATTTTTTATATCCATCAAGGGATGTTTGTATAAACAGCCGACCACGATGTTAGATTGCCTGGTTCTTTGGATTTCAATAAATGTTGACTCAAGATTTTTTTGGGGGTCGAAAAGGATGTTGGAGAGGTCATTACGTGCGAACAGAAGTTACAGAGGATAAAATATAAACCATCAGTGCTAAATAATCAAAAAAATCTTTATTTTGTAAAAACACTCATTGATGTTTTTCTAATCACAATTGCAAGGTTTAACAGCATTGTTTGCTTAAATTTATTGTATTTGGCAAATTCATTTACACAGTGGGCAAATGTGTTGAAAATCACTGTGAAGGAGTGCATTTCTGTAGAAATATATGTAACATTTCAGTAAAAATGCTCTTCATTACATTTTTTCATGATTTTGCCCAGTGGGTTATACCGGCTCTCCTTACTTTGAGCTCATTCTTAAATTGGATGAAAGGTTTAGGCCACAAAAGTGAAATATTGAGGGTTTTGTCAGTGATATTGAAGGTAGTATGACAAAACGTTTGCATGGAAAATTAAAAACAGTAAAATTTTTGATCAACAATATCTCGGTAGGAAAAGGATCCCGTTATATATTATTATTCTTTATGATCATTTTTCAAAATGGATTTCCCTTCACCATTTTGTGGTTTTTAACCCCTGTCTATTGAGGCAGGGACAAATCAGTTTCGAAATTCAAACAATTTTTTATGCAACATGCTAATGTAAAGATAATGTCATGAAAATCTCAGTGACTAAAAATGCCCCAATTTTACATATAAAAAGAGCTGAAAACCTCTGTCTTTAATTACCTTGTGTATTTATTTTATGCAAAATATTTTTATGATACATACTGTTGACATCTTAGGTTGGCTATCAAATAATTATGTTCTTTCTTTTTCAGAATATGAAAATTTAAAAAAAAAGAAAAAAAGAAAAAGAAAATATTCATTTGTTGAACAGTTTTTCATTTTCGTAAATAAACAACAATGAATTCTCACGTTGAGACAAGCATAGCTCATCGTCTCAATTTATCCTCCGAGCATGAACATTTTGACATGAGTGAAGAGATCAAAGATCGGCCATTCCAATGCACAACCTGTGGAAAACGTTTTCGGCAAGCCTGCCACCTTCAGCAACACATCAGAATTCATACGAATGAAAGACCGTATCACTGTCAGTTTTGTGAGAAGAAATTCAAACAAAAAAGTCAGGTATATAAGTGTTTTATCAATTTCATACCATTACCCCTTTTAACGGAAATGCGAAACTCAAAGTTTTCTTAAACTTAAAACTTTTTTTCGTGACAAATCAACCTGAATGCTTAAATGGAATTTGTTCCTATTATTGTCGTTATTATTGTTATAACTGAATTTCGACAAATCTATTAAAGAATCTCTGGGTTGGAGTATATTTCTATAGAATGATTTTTTCACCACTCGCCTAGCAAAAAACTCTGCTTAATAAACCTATGTATATACAAATTCCGATGCTACTGGAATTTCCAAGTAAAAGATGACCTGCGTGAATGGTAAAGAAATACACCTTTACCAATTTGCTTGAATCTTTTGAATTTTTTTGAAATACTGTTTCAATGTCAAACCTCGTTTTCATGCGTTTTTTGGTCTCTTGATTGTGTGGTCTATTATTCTGTATGGTTTAAAACTCCCAGAAGAATGTAACAGCAATTGTGACATCAAAACGAGGCTGGATGAACTTCTAACGTGGTATATTTAGATAGGTGTACTTTATTGCGACAGCCGTGAAATATTGAAAATAATTCAATCCACGAAATTGAATCCGAAATAGACTGATCGGCGAAAATAAATCGCCGCGAAATAATAATAAAAACAATCCGCAGTTTTTTGAGACCACGAAAATTTCTCCCCCTAAAAGGTTTGCCCCAGTAAAGTACTTCAGTTTTCGTATAATCCAAAAATAGTATAAAACTTCTTTTTGTTCTTTTATTTGATATTGTCCAGCTTCTAATGTGTTCCGCTGGTGCATTCTTTATGATAACGTAAAAACCAAGTTGTTCGCATCGATTGTAGGTAAACCAACATGAGCGGATTCACACTGGTGAAAAACCGTACGAATGTCCACTATGCTACAAGGCGTTTCACCAAGCTGGCCAATTATACTCTCACAAGAAATCTCACGGGATCAATCCGAAAGTACCGAAGAGTGCGAAAGAAAGTAAAGGAACACGAAAAGCAAAGTCGAATCAACCAATGATCGTATCGTCCTTGCCGATCGTCTATTTGATGGAGTCGTTGACCGGGCTTCCAACAACTTTTAAATACAACACGGTTGATTCTAAAAACCATCCGTTCAGCCGTGAAACAACGGTGAAATTAGAAGTTCCCGAAATCACTGAAAAACCTCTGGAAAAATTGCCGAAACCTACGGATATTCTGCCACTGAAAAGACTTTCCGGCTACAGTGCGACGAGTTGTAACATGCCGGTTGGTAATGTTTTGCCGTTGAAATCTCTGAACCACAATTCCGGCAATCCTATCGGCGTTGTTCCGGAGCATTTGCAAGATCTCGAACGTTTAATACCGGCTGACCACGGTAGTTATCAGTTCCACGATTCTCAGCAACACAACCGTTGAACTGGTGAACGGTTTCCATGTAGATTTCTTAGAGATCTTTCTTAAAAAACTTTCAAGTTCCTATCTTGATTCTGTGTAATTATCAAATCAAAAAAAATATATATCTTGTTTTTTATTCGCTTGTTGATATTCGCTGGCAATCCTTTCTGCAATGGAAGTTCAGCGGATGCGTTGTATCCATGATGCTTTGCCTGCGCGGTGACGAGTTTTTCTTACTGTATAATTCGATAATCAGCAACAGCATTATGTGCGACACGAACATAATCGCAACACTGGGATACGTATGAAGCGTGTATTAGGGCATCTGCCAGATTAGAAAAGGTCAGCGTTAAAATACAACTAAGAAGTTCAGATGTTTGGAACGGCTTTCAACTTCATGTTTTTCGAGGAAATCATTTATAAAATTTGACTTTGTCCAGTTATGCAAACATACAGCAATAATTCAGATTACTTCTTAGACAGAACAGAAAATGCCTTCAATTGAGAAATTTCGATTGTCAGTTTGCACCTTGTATTATGACATTACCAACAGTTCCAGCCAACCTCGTACCCAGGGTCTTTTTGATATTCGGGACGAAAGTCGTACTCTGGATGCGAGCTTGCAGTTCCAGCCTCGTTTTCGTGGTATTCATTGTTTTACCGAATGTATCATTTTATGACTTTACTAATGACCTCGATTATTGAGACGGTTTCCTCTCCTTTTAGGAATTGCCGGACTTTTAAAAGTGAACATGAGACGATGAGGAAAACATTATCACGTGACAATCGTTGCTTGGTGACGAAGAAACAAATATTTTTCGGAGAGTTATTTACGGACGATATCGGCAGTATGGTTGTTGCCGATTTTTCACGATCAAAATATTCGTTTAACAGAGTTTTGGTGGTGTCTCTCCGTTACCCATCTTCTATGATGGAGATAGCACGGTATGATGGAGTTACAACATCATTCTCCACACTATTAGGAACATCCTGTGACGTAATTTTAAATAACTGTTTATAATCTTCACAATAAATAGGATTACTTTTAAAACATAATACCGTTCTCCATCTTTCTTGCCTCACTCGTCGATGGTCTTAAATAGTCAGATAAACTGTATGTCAACGTATGTTTGAATGTTTGGATAAGCGAGAACATAATAATAATGAAATAAAATATTATACTGATGAGACTAAGAGACTAGTGACTTTAAGAGCAATATATACTTAACGAGACTAGACTGTGTAATCTCTAGGGAAGTTAAAGTACAAAAAACTTAACAGAAAGGAAGTGGTGCCATTGAGTTGAAACCAAGTTATAGCCAAACATTGTTTATGTGGGCAAATTTTTTGAAAAATCCCTGCTGAGTACATTGTTATTGAAGTGTACACACTATTTAGACGCAGTCATTTTTGACGATCTGTTCGCATAAATAAACGTTCATTGATTCACACATTGACTTGTAAAGCTGAAGTTGTAACAACCGAGACATGCAACCTCGAACCCCGGGTCTTATCGAAAGGCATGGGACCCTGGGTTCGAGGTTGCCGAAACATGCAGCCAAGATCTAATAACATGGAAATTATCTCTCATTTTATTGACAAAAGTGTGAAATCCACAATGACATTTGGGCAATGCGGAATAATGGCGGCCATGTCTTAAAGACAATATTGATTATGTTTCTACTCGTTCACGTACATGAAAAAGATAGCCTTCGTTGCGAATAAAAAGAAAACAGAAGGGAAAAGTTTTTATGAAGAAGAAATTAGGAAACATTTTCTTTTCAGTTTAAAGAATCAATTTGCTTTTGTTTCTTTTTTTGTTCTACTTAAAGTGGCCAAACTCTCCCCCAAAAGTTTTGACCAAACTACGCTTCTGAAGAGTTATCCTTTAAAGATTCTTTTTTGAGACTTCAGGTTTGCAAAACTATGATTTCTTTTTACAGTGGAACCTCCTTAAAGCGGACACTTACGGGACCAGAAATCTTGTCCGCTTTAGAGAGGTGTCCACCTTGGAGAGGTTTTGCTTATTTTGGCCAGAAACTCGGAAGAAATTCTACTCCTAAGTCGGGAACCCATTGCTATTGCCCAGTTCGGCAAAGAAACATTCATAAAAGGAAATTTGACCTGAAAATAAACAATAAGAAGATACTTATGTGTTACAGAAGAAAAAAATGAACAAGACAAATATGCCGTTGCTGTATTAAATCATGGTAGTGTTGTGGTGTGGGGCACATTATCAAAGCATATCGTTATGTTTTTGAAATTGCCAGGCTCATACATGGAAGTAGAGGTGACTGGAAGGTACATTAACCGGGGAGTAGGTCAAGGGTTACAGTAACCTTGTATATTTCAGGTTAGTGATCAAGAAAGGGCTGTCACTTGGCAAACAAATAAAATAAACCTTATAATAAAAGAACAAGAAAATATTGTAAACAGGTGTTGAGAAACAAATAAAAAAGAAAAGAAATAAAATACCGAATTTTGATACTCTTGTCGAAATTTTTCGGTGTCCGGTAAATTTTAGGGGGAATCACTGGAAGTCAAAACGAAGAACGATGATGTTCTCTTTTTTACAAAATATTTTAAGTAGTGTAAAACAAGCCTTACTTTTCGAATCTCTTTGAAATTGATTCCACTTCTGGAAAATTTTACGCAAACAAAAAAAACTGAACAGACGAATATATTAGAGGAAGAACGTGATTGGTTCTTTCACTAGTTATTCTTTTGTTCATTTCCGTTCCTGTTTGCAGAACGATAAAAAAAAAAGTTGAAACAAGTTCATTTTTTTCTATTTGTTCTAAACAGAAAAGAGAGAAAGGAAAATAAACCAATCATAGTTTAGTATTAGTTCTTTTTCGTTTTCTATGAGTGGAAAGTCGCCTGTACACTTTACATTGCTTACATTTAATACTAACTAAGCGATTATATTTTTCAATGAAGTTGAAGCGCTTTAAGGTCGGTTTTCAGTTCAATCGCTGCGGTCGTGAGACTGAGCGAACAGCTTTTTCATTCGCTCAGTAGTTAAAATGATTTGAACTACAGGCGGCGAATGAGAATGCGTCAGCCAATCAAAAATTAGATCGCTCATTCGTGCGACCACAGCAAAACTGAACTGAAAACCGGCCTTTAAATTGTACGTTTCATAATCTTATTAGGGAACGGCAATGAAGACGACGATGTACAAGATATTCATCTTAAATGAATCACAAAACAAAAGAAACTATACAGGTTATTTATCGAAGTACTGCTATTTTCACGTTTTCGCTTTCAATACGACTCCAAAATATTACTTTTCACGTTGTATGTAGAACGTGCAAATCTAATAATGATATCAGTAAAATTAAAAATATTTCCCAATAGTATATAGTGTGAAATGACTTCCATTCTAAAGCAAATCTATGAATGAAAGTGAATCTTTTGTTTGCCTCACGTCGTCGTCCACGTTGCCGTCGTTGTTTCGTAAGGTCCCTATTGACATCACAGACTGTGTTGACATAATACAGTGTGTTTCAAAAAATTGGCAACAAAAAATATTGCCGCATTTTTTAAAGTAAATATCCAATTTATTCGTATAAATTTTATGTCAATGGATTATCATATTGTCTTATGATATAAGATAATATTGTTTTTGTAGTAATTGGAATAAAAGAAGAAGAAGTTTAAAAAAACTCATTAATTTCTTAAAGATCATTTAGAAATTAATGAGTTTTTTTTGTAACACTGTATAAAGAGTACACAAGAGATACTTGAAAACCGTGCAGATGATGTCTGAAGGTCTCTGGTGTACGAAATGTCTTTCATTCTATTGTGGACATCGTTCATGTATAACAAATTGATGAATTCATGTAAGAACTTGGAAAACGTTATTAGAAAAAAATGTCAAAGAAATGACTCGAGTGTGGCAAGTATATTTTTTGTTATTATTTTGAAGTTAGTTATATATATATTATTATGTTTCTATAGTTGTTTCATGTTACTTTTTGAACTAGTTTAGTTTTGTCTGTGAATTGAATGGCCGTTGAACTGGAGATTTTGTATGGAGTTTGAGGTTTGCAATGAGTGAGGATGATGGCAGTCCAAGAGTTTTTTCATCTTTCTGATTATCAAATGTCTGTTCTACTGAAATGTCACTGGAATAGCAACATCACTATTCTTATTTG
Source organism: Turritopsis dohrnii (assembly GCA_027922465.2). Lineage (NCBI taxonomy): Eukaryota > Metazoa > Cnidaria > Hydrozoa > Anthoathecata > Oceaniidae > Turritopsis > Turritopsis dohrnii. Next base: position 45,929 of record BQMF02000559.1, on the reverse strand, counting down.
AGAAATCAATTGTTCTTTTTCTTGTTGTTCTTACTTACTTTTAAAACAAGTCTTCAGATGAAGTTTTCTTCCTGGGAATAGGCTCACTAAAGGATGTAAAAGGATTAAAACTTATTCATCAAACGTAAAAATAATGTATATTCTATAACAGCGACTTTGAATCAGGCAGTTCCAACAATAGGCAGTTGTTGGATATCTCATTCCTCCTCCCAAAAGTGCAGCATTTTGTATGACTCGGTCATGGCCGTGTTAGCTGGTTGTATCAGTATTGCGTTTACTGGCACTTCTCTCCTGGGTGCAAAGAGGTGTCTTCGGAACGACTCTGCACGGCGAAGAAAGGGATAGCTTTGTGGAGAACGGCGTGTATCCAGGGCCCACAAGAGTGTTTCGGTGCGCAGACCTAAACATTAACATGCTGCATCAATTCATATTGTCTTCATCGGCTGGATCTTTGATTGCTCTTGACCTACGATTTGCTTTCTTGAAGTAGCGAGGACGGAATAGCCCCTATCGGGACGTCTAATAACCTGCTGCACTTCAGATATGGTACCGCTATACACTGCCCGAAGTCAAGTCTGTGAGTTAGGGAACCCAAGGCTTTCGGGATCTTTGTTCAACAAGACGCTCTAAACATGAGGAGTTAAATACTATTTCCGTCAAAAACAGATTAAGGTAGAAGGCATGAGTGTGTTGTGTAAAAGAAAGATCTTTTTACATCCTGCTGTTAGCCTTTCTTTTTTTATTTTTGTTTTGTTTTGTTTTTGTTTTCTTTATTTAAAAATTTGCAATTTTCAACTTTCTCATTTTCAATAAAACTTCGCTACCTATCTGAACAGTCAACATGTCAATGACATGTGAAGTTCCTATCAACCTATAAATCTGACCAACAACGGTTTGAATGGTGTTTTGATGGATCGGGTTGCTTTTTCGGATTTATGTGTTTAGTTAAAACGGTTAGGTGTTAGTGGATTACTCTTATTTTATCAACACATAGTCAATATTTATCTAAATACAAATATAGAAGTCATTATTATATGTCATGGTTTATTTTAACGACTCATTTACATTTGGTACGCATTTATACAAATATATACATAATAGAAGTCTTTATTATTTACCATGGCATTTGTTATTGTATGGTTTTTGTTATTATGTTATTATATTTTAGTCTTTTTTATCTATATATTAATAGCCGATTCTCTGTCTGTTTGTTTGTCTGTCACGCAAAATGGTAGATTGAGTTGTGAGCGAAATTATTTCTTTTTTTGTGTGCGACGTGAGTTCGAAACAAATACATTGCAACCCCAATCGAAGGTGACTTTTTTTTGCTGGTGAACCGATAGACATAACGTTTTGTTTTTATTATTATTGTTAGTTTTATATTCCACGTTGACTTGGCTTTGAAAACAATACATCAACTAAATACAAAGAAACTAACTGATAAAACATTTTGGACAAAAAGCAGCCGTGGGAGAACGTGGTAGCATCTCGGTTTGCCAGTGTATCCTAACGTATCCTTGCCTGACTGTCTGAGACGGGTGAACTTTTTTTTCGAGTAATGAAAATGTTTAAAAACCTATAGCAGGGGCGGATCTAGGATTTTTTAAGGGTTAGGCAAATTTTTTTTGTTAAACACACATACGGGCGCAATCGATGAAATTTACGCCAATTTACGCCCAATCTAATACATACTTTTCGAAGTGTAAAAATTATTAACTCGAATTGATTCGTCCTAACGTAAAGGGGTGTTATAATGCAAGCCTGTATTGTTGCACTAATGGAATAAGGGAAATAAACAAAAGAAAACTAATTGAGTATGAATGGAATGTATTGAACTACGTTATGTAGGCCAAAATAATATTTTCTGCCAGGTTGGAGGTTAAGTAAATAACCAATAAATTACTTCATCTGTTATCTTCTTCATTTTCTTGATTGCTTGTACATGAACAGGAAGCATCCACCAAACGAAAACATACTTGTAATGAATCAAATAAATAAATTTTCAATCACCTATCATGATAGATTGGAGCACTCAGATAAATACATGATATATACTTTATGATATTTTACTTCATATACATGATATTTTATCTATGTACTTCGCAAGATGGTCAGATAGAAAGAAAAGAAAAGAAATTATGTTAAGAAATAGAGTAAAATGACCAAAATCAAAGTTAGAGACAAGCTCCTTGATCATATCCAGCAGCAAAATAAAAACAGATTTCTGCACTATACGTTCATGAAATCAAATAGTATACCCTACCCTAAAAATGATCCATGGTTAAATAATTAATGTCAACCACATTATAGTAAAAGATGGTGTTTACAGAAATCCCTGAGACAAGTCCAAGAACCTATATATATAAAACTACACAACAACAGATAAATTATGTACTGCTTCCTCTCTAATAAGAGCTACAACATTTTTTCCAGAATTTAATGTAGCATAGGAAACAAAGAAGTCAAACTAAAACATTATGTAATTACCTTTTTCAAAAGAAGACATAACGTAGGTGGTTTTTATAAAATGAAAGAATAACTCCAAAGATGTTAAAGTGTTTCTGCATCTAAAATGATATTTCGAGGGATGATAGAATGCACAAAGTTGTTTCAGAAGTCTTATAGTTTTTGGAAATTCTGTTTCCTTGGGCAGATATTTTGATTTAAAAATCATGAAATGATACAATAGATAATTATGTAATAAGATTTTTATTCTTTCTTTATGTGTATAAACTCTCAATATATTATAACTTCATTTTCTTATCACTCACTCAGAGTGAAAGCCCTTTCTCTCTATAGTAAATTAGAAAGATATAGTATTAATGATAACTTGCGATGAGAAAGTTAACCTATATACTATCTTATTATACAGTGGCGGATCTAGAGGTATGTCGAAATTTGTGTAGGAGAGTGTTAGCAATCTAACCATAAAGGAAAAGCGTCCAAATAATCCCATTGGAAATATAAATTGAATTGACAAATTATGTTAATGCTCTCATACACAAATTTCGACATACCTCTAGATCCACCACTGTTACATATCATAAAATATATGCATTGCATAAAGTGAATGTAAGATTTTAAAAAATAAATACATATCTCAGAAACTGGGAGTAAGTAATACTAACAAGAGGCTTTTTGATCTCTATCATATTGGTTCATATCATTTTGGACACAGGATCCTTTTAAAGTTCTTTAATTCAAAACCAGACAGTCATCTCGAACCAAGAAAAATTATATACTGAACTGTACAAATAAGTTACCAGGTTGAGATACTGGTGCTAAAAAAACCATGCAGCTGCCTACGCAAAACAACTCAGAAAAATAACAATGACTTTGTGTATTATAAACTCAGTCATTCAAACGTAACTCCATAACATTTTTACAGATGTATTTTTGGTTAACAGAAACAGATACCAAAAATATTTATATACATCATTAATCAATAAAGAAAAGGCTTCGGTTCAGTTGACACAAACAAACGTATTATACATAGCTGAGCTAATAATTAACTGTCGTCATACTTATGGTCAACGAATTATGGTGCTAATGATCCATGCTAATCATTTATATTACATAAAATAAAACACTTGCTTTAAAGCAGCCACAATGTTTTCATTTCGCATAAGCAAAAGAAGAGACATGACTCGAAAAAAATGCTTTTCCTAGATTTTGAAGTCTGTTTTCAACAGATGTATTAAGTGAATTCAAAATTTCCTAATTAATACTTCATTATTGCTATCAAAAGCTGCAACGATGTTTTCTAGCGAATCCATGTTGAACTGGGTCTAATTCGAAGGTCTTCCACGTCGTTTTGTGCAGATTTGGTGACCATTCATTCAATAAAAGTGTGTAAACCCATGGTTGTACCTTAGGCAAATTTTCTTCTGGTTCATTCAATAAAGTGTTAACCCATGGTTGTACCTTAGGCAAATTTTCTTCCAGTTCATTCATTAAAGTGTGTAAACCCGGGGCTCCTTAGGCAAATTTTCTTCGCCTAGGTGAGCGTTAGGCACTAGTCTGTGTTGTCAATGTAACTATGAGAAGTCGTTTTCCGGGCAGAATCAATACCTATAAACTCAAGCTGTAAAAAACATTAATTTGTAACATCATGGCGCGCGCCGCGCCTCGCCGGAGAATAATCCTATTTGCGAAAAAGAAAGGATATCGGATTGATGCGGGAATCTCTTGATATTTTCGATTATTTTCTGATTATTGTAATACAATACCTTTTTCAATTTGTGAAAAACATTATTTAACTGATTTTGGGTTAGGCATTTGCCTAAGTTGCCTAACCCTGGATCCGCCCCTGTATAGGTAAAAAAAAATATCATAAAACAAAATATTTTTTTTTGCTTTTGTCATAATAGTTGTCTTTAATCGATTTCTTTTAATCTATTTTATTTTATATCAGATCGAACGTTTTTTTTATTCACTTGATTCATTTAGCACGTGCCTTTTCTTCTCTCCTCCCGTGTGATCTTTTTAAGAAGAGAATCCATTTTCCCCTTACGTTTACAAAAGTTAATAAAAAGTTGAAGTTTTCTCTCTATACGTTTTGAGTGTATTGTTACACTGATAAAAGATTGGTTTTACCAGAGGTTGTGACTTCGAATCTGCTTCTGGTGGTACGAGCCGTTTATAAGGAAATTTGACGTTTATTGATACAGTGATACAGAGCAGGTGGACATGGGCGGCGAGCGACGCCGCCTTGGCGGCTAGTTATTTATTATTTTTGTATCTATATATTAATAGCCGATTCTCTGTTTGTTTGTCTGTTTGTTTGTCTGTCACGCAAAATGGTAGATTGAGTTGTGAGAGTGATTGTTATATTTTATTTTGTGCGACGTCAGTGTGAAACCATTGTATTGAGACCCTAATCGAATGCGACGTTTAGGGAAAATTATCTCCGTAACCAATAGGGATAACTGACGTTTTTTGGGGTCCCCAAAATTGGCCACGGGGTGACGAAAATATTTGGGCAAAATTTTTGGGTACGGGGCTCTATGACGTCATCAAAACTTTTGATCGACGTTATCTCCGAAACAGTGCGTCATAGACATATGATCCTATACATTTTCTTGCTCAGAATTTCGAGCTCTACAAGATGATAACACTTTCTATTGTCAATTCCTTAATTCCATTTTTCATGAACCCTTTGGGAGGTGACACAACGCAGGCTGAACTTGGGCGGCGAGCGACGCCGCCTTGGCGGCTAGTTATCTTTTATTACCTTACTTACATTTACTTATTATGTAGTTGCTTTGGAATTTATTTTGGATCTAGGGTTTTAACGCTTCTTGTTATGACCGAATATTGTTGTTTTTAGTAGTGGTTTGTATTTTAAATTACGTACTCATTGTTTTAATTTTTCAAGTATTTAAATTCTAATAGCTTATTTTTTTTCTGATTTTGAACTAGTGATGCAGCTATAACATTATCATGTTTGTTTTTTTCAGCGAGAGGACAATTTTAGGTCAATTTTGTTTTTGGCATTGTTTAAGGCTTCAACACAGTTGAAGTGACTCATAACGACTAGTTGTGATGATAATTTCTTTCAGGGATATGATGCTCTCACTTAAATGATTATGCATCCTATCAAGCCATTTGTTTCTTCGCAGGGACAACTTCTGTAACAGCCAAATTCATTTTTAGGCTTTTAATACTTCATGTTCTTAATTCTTGTGTAGACACTAACGGAATCCTCCTAGGCGTTCCTGTGTTGTGGGAAATTAATGTTAACTTCATGTGCTTTTATTCTCAGGATAGAATAATCTAACTTGCTCTTCATTTCAGAAATTTAACACTTTCACTTTCAGGTTGATTTCAGGGCTAATGACATGTTTATGTTAATGATCATGTTTATTTCCATTCTTTTCAGAATAATTCATTTTCCATTTTTACAGGATAAACTGGTAAACCTCATTTCTAGGAAATAATGATTTCTGTTTTAGATAATTTCAGAGAGCAGCCGCTTAATAGCTACAATACCTTTAGCATTAAAGTTCCTGTGACTAATTATTTTTCTTTTTCATGAACCTTGTTGTTTTTGCAAGTTCTTGTATAAAATGAAATTAGTTTGTGGCTCAATTAGAGATGGAGAAGAATTTGGGTTTGCCATCTGACCTAACAATTGTTTATGCAGCATGTTTGGTCAGAACAGATTTTCAACTCCTCACACAACTTGAGGTAAATATGCATCACCATATTGTTTGTTACTAAGAAGATTTATTTCATTTAGTTCAAATATTTGTCGTGTTTCATTATAGAAAACTTGTGAATAGTGGGTAATTCCTCAAAGATTTGGCATCGATATTGAAACTAAGGTATGGTTGATTACATGTTTTATCAATTGAAGTAAAAGCATTAAATTCTTAATATGCGCTTAAATCTTTATTTTATAGATGCGAACGAAACATGAATATACAGATTATGGCCTTTCCCTCACGGTTTTCTCGACAGTAAAAAATGCCAGATAAAAGTGGCGCTGCTGTTTTGGCTCTTATGCAGTAACTGCGAGTTTTTCATCCAGAGGGTGTTCAGTTTAAAGCACAACAAATATATAACAGAATTAAATATTGTCTATTTTTTAACCCATCTTAAGTCCTCCATGTTGGTTCATTTGCCGATTTTTTTTATCAGTTTTTCTTTTGAACAGCTTCGAAAAAATTGACTGCCTTTTTCATTTATGGACTTTCTCGTCGCGCCGTTGTAGCAGATTATTTTGACTCCTTGGGAAAAATGACTCCCCCAGTTAAAATAAACCAGGGAAAAGTAACTCCCTTATCAGTCAATCCTTAATTTTCTAGTTTAAAATAACTGGGTAGTTGATATTGGTTTATTTTTACTGGGGAGTCAATTAAAACCAGTTTACGTTACTCCCAGTTAACATAAACTGGTTTTAATTGACTCCCCAGTCTTAATTTAGGGGAGTTCAAATTTTCGGTGACATCGTCCATATATCAAAAAGGAAACAAACATTGGTTTGGAGGGTGACTAATGACAGAAAGTTAGGCATGGAGTTTACCAGACATATTCTTATAAGCAACACAGTTTTCAACCTCTCAGGAAATTTTCTTTAAAAGTTCCTTAACGCTATGTTGTCGCTGAGTTATTAAATCCCACTGGATTTAGTAACTAGATGTTAAGAACCTTACGAAACTATGACAGCATCGAAGACAACGTTGTTTAAATTTAGATTCACCAGTTTGTCTATGATGTATACGAAACTTGTTTTACGAACTTAGAGAGACAGAATCATGAGGGAACCAAGGAAATTAAATACGAGATACTGTTACCTTCTCGTCTCTGTTTTGAGCACGACTTCAACATACTACCTTTCATTTTGTGTAGAATGTTCATTTATTTCAAAGTAGTTTCTTAAATTTGAGCATAATTTTCCATCCAAACATCTTCTCACCGTTATACACGTACTCTTCTTCATTCTTTTTGTAAACCAATTATTCGTTTTGCACGTCGCTCGAGTGACGATAACTTCTTTTGTCGTGCGACTGTCGTTTGTAGATTGATAAACGTACTATACAATAATAACGGCGCGATAACCATCTCAAAAATTTTGTAGGCAGCTTCAACGTTTAGGTAAGCTCTCATTTTTCCCAGGAGATACAAATGTTACAATGTTACAATGATACAATGATGTTAATGCGAGCATGAATAAGTGAGAAGATGAAACAGAGGATCTTATAACAACGGATTATAAAGTGCAACTTAAATAATGTAACAAAATGAAGGGTTTATGAAAATGTTTACGCAAATTCTACGCAAATTCCACACCACGATGTTTTTATATGCAAACCTTATCGGTAAAAACTTTGTCGGCCGAGAAATTTTGGGCGAGGTGACGAACATTTATACCGACCAATATTTTTAACCGACGAAACACTTCGATCATTTCAGAAGTTTTCTGTTTTATATCTCTTTTACCTATTGACGTAAAATCAGATGCCGTAAAAACAGTCGAGGCTTATTTTTTATCAAGTCTTCCCTCTTCTTCTTGTACAATTCTGGAAACAAAACTACCGTATTTCCTCTAATAAACGCCGCGGCATTTATTACAAATTCAAGGTTTTGGATGCGGCGTTTAATAGAGGGAGGCGTTCAATAGAGGGCGCCGTTTATTACAAAATGAAAAAATTGGACAGAAGCAAACTTAAACAACAATGTTTTCTTATCCTAAAAAACGTTACAAAAGATTGTGTGAAAATGTTTTACACAAAAGATATGTTCACTAAAATGTCAAAGAAGAGTAATATCACTGTCGCCGTTTTCTAGTATGAGATGAAAACTTTTTTGTAATTCTTGTTTAGCATGTTTTCTAGTAAACGCCGCTTTTCAAGATGCGGCATTTAATAGAAGGAGGCGTTTATTAGAGGGCGGCGTTTACTACAAACGTTCGGATATAAGTGCGGCGTTTAATAGAGGGCGGCGTTTATCAGAGGGCGGTGTTAGAGGAAATACGGTAAGTTTTTTCTTGAGCTTTTTAAGTGCATTGTTGGTTTTATGTGATTAATTTTGGGGGATCACCCCGATCAGACAGGGCACTTCGATACCAGATGTCACGGCCTTATCGGCTCGGCATAAAGATAATTTCTTGCAAATAACAACATGGAAGATTTTCAAAGATTTTCTTACAATAACTCAATCTAATCAGGGCTACAACCTCGAACCCAGCGTCTCTTGTCTTTTCCGATACATGGTTAGTGGCGAAGAAGACCCTGGCAAACGCTGGTCACGTGACATGAAAATTACACAATTGTTCAATTGTTCAATCTTCCACAAAAGAAAATATTGATTACCAATAATGACAGCCTATGAAGATAATACATTATAATAACAGCGAGAGAAGATTCTCATGAAATAATGTTTGGGATGAAGAACTTATTCAAATATATTAAATGATTCAACATTGTTATTTATATCAAAATTTGCTAAGTTCACTGGTCAGTAGATGTATGTCAATTTCAAAAGCTCTAGAACTTCTACTTGTAAGTGAGTAATAAAATGTCGGATAAAATCCCTTATAACTTCTAAAATATTTAACATTTCAATGTGATTTTACTGTCATTGGATAGCCCTTCTCTTTCTCTTTCTTTTGGTATAAAACTTTTCTTATATTAAAGCTTCGGGGACACGGGCAACATTTTTCGTGCGATAGCAACAAAAATCTGTTTTGTTGCAATCGCAAGACATTTGTTGCTCGTGTCCCCATAGTATATTTGTTTGTTGCTGCAACAAACTTCACCCATAAAAATTGCATTTTTCATGTTGCAAATGCGTTTTGTAAAATGTTGCTAGTGTCCCCACATTTGCAACATGCTTTTATACAAAACTTTTGTTTTAATCCAATGATATTCGTTTATTTTTGCTGACATGTCAAAACAAGTTTGCTTCCGTAATCATAACAACATGGCTTCCGACGAGAGCACGCAGTATTTTGTTGCAAGAAACTCAACATAGGCGACACTACGTGCGACTGCAACAAAAAATATTTTGTTGCAATCGCATGAAAAATGTTGCCCGTGTCCCCGAAGCTTAAGAATCATGTCAAACGCTACAGTGAATAATTTTTTGGGTAGCCTTATTTTTGAAACACACTGTATTGTGAGTGAAATTTGTTGTGTTAGTTTCAAGGTTATTATGTGATCGAAAACAGGATGGTATTCTGTATATATATATATACTAGTAACCCGGGTAAAAATTTTTACCGAGTTTTACTTCGAAAAGGATGTGTCAAATTCGCTTTTTCCGCCTTTTGAATTGCCAGTCTCCATGTTTTCAAAGATATTAAATTCGGCAACTCAGAAGCGATCAATTATGATTGTAAAGAAGTCAAAACCATTAATTAAAATTATTACATAATCAATTTAGGACAATGAATAGGAAATAGGACAATAGGACAATAAAGGACAATAAACAAAAACAAGTGTTTACGTTAAAGTACAAATTTATAAATTTATAAACAAAGTTTTACGAATGTGATCATTTAGGGACTGTTTATATGAGAAGCGGGACGGGACGTTTGCAGGGACGGGACGAAAAACGTGATGACTTCATCCCGCCTTTACATGAGAAAACTAACCGGGACGGGACGTTTTTTGTCCCGGGATAGTTTTTTTCATATAAACACGAAATAGATTTTTTATGAAAACTTCAATGGAGGCGGGATCCCGTTTTTCGTCCCGTCCCGGCAAACGTCCCGTCCCGCTTCACGATCGTCAAAGTATAAACGTCAAAGATTTATCCTCCTAGAAAATGTTTGCCGATAAAGTGCTCATGTCCATATGACTTAACTTCTTCTGTTCCTCCCCTGCTCTTCATATAAATAATTTCTAACACGATATGAAATAAACATACCATTTTAAACAAAAAAGAATCTAGTCAAAATTCATTCATTCATTCTCTGGTGCCTTTTCAACTACAATTGATATCCATTTGAGGAAAGCCGATTTTTCTGATAGAAATCATCTTTTACTTAGAGCAGTGATGCAAGAACAGAATGCGATTCATGAATCCAGGTAACCAAAGTGTTAGGAAATTTTCACTAGAGTTATCCTTCTTTTAACAACTACAGTATACTCTCTGTAATTCGAACATCTAAGGGTCCGAATAAATGGTTGGATTTATGGAAAGTTCGAATTATAGAGGTTCCAATTATAGACAGTCGACTGCAGTTTCTTAAAATTGGAAACGTAAGGATGAAGTGTTTTCTTAAGGAGCATTTCATGGTGAACCAGTCGAACTAAATTCCAATGGTATGTCATGGTTAAGCCAATCGTTGAAGGCAATCCGAATTCATGTGTTCTAACACAGAAAGTACACGTACGGCCGCAAAGCCTGATCCAGAAAATTTAGTGATCTAGAAGAGAAAAGTGAAATGTTCTAATGATAAATGAAGTGATGCAATATGCAGTGTTACAGCTTACAGGGTCGTATCAGGTGAGAATGGGACACGCTTAAAAAGTGTACAGGTTTTGTTTTGTAAGCAACGAGTTTATAACTTTTCTCAGAAATATTAGCAACAGTACTACCAGACTCGTAAATAAAGTAGCAACAAAATTTATGAAATGTGCATCACAAGCATAGCTACAGCACATTTCTTAAAATTTATTGCATAGGTGGTTACACTAGGTTGCAGTACAAGGTTGTGCTGCGCTATATGCAATGATTTGATTGTCCTAGACTTTATACTTAGATAATTTCATTAAATAACTTAAACGTAAGTACTGCCAGTAAATGTCGCAATCGCCAGTGAATGTCGCAAACGTCGTAAGTGTCGCAAAATCGCCAGTACGTGTTTACACTAGGTTGCAGTACTAGGTTGTGCTGCGCTCTATGCAATGATTTGATTGTCCTAGACTTTACACTTAGATCATTTCATTAAATAACTTAAACGTAGAAGAAGGTTTTCAAGACTGGAAATATATTATTTTTTCGATTAATACTTAGCAACAAATTAAGGAACATAACATAAGGGTCATTTTTTAAGCGACATTAATAGCGTCTGACCTTGGTTGCTTATAAAAAACCCATGGAACATAAGAGTATCGTAAGGTTGGATGGAAACACTAAAATAACCAGTATAAAGTAGTCTCTCCCTTGTTACTATGGCTCTAGAAAAATTATTTTCTCGTGTTGTTACAGCCCAATGAACACTTATATTATGCAGATTGTTTAAAAGCACTTCTGCATGCTCTCCATCTGCATATCTCCCGAAGTATCTGTGCATTATCAAGAGGATCTGCAAAGGAGAGTGACAAAAACTAAGTTTTTATAAATGGTACTTCAAAATACCGAGAAAAAAATATCAGAAGAAAAGCTGCATTCAACGGTATGGATAAATTGAATTACGATGTTGAGTATCCACCAATAGCAGTTCACGATTCTCAAAGGCACCAATCAGAAGACAGTTCGTCCTCATTAGTTCTTGTTCATCGCGAGCACGAACTTAACGTAACATATGAAAAACAAACAACACACAATGACGACACTGACGATGTGTCGGCGAAGACTGAGGGACAAAATAGCACGACAAGTTACTTAGGAGAAAGTTCGACATGTGAAGAGACGTCGTCGAGAAGTCATTCCTTTGCTTATGACGTGTCACAAAATGTAACTTTGCTCGGACAAACATACAGCGATGGTTATTTCAATCAAAGTTTGGAAAGAATGTACGATCGATATATGAAAAATGAACTGAGTCGCACGACAGCAGAATCGGATGAGCAGCCCACTGGATGCTTTGATAAAACACATGATTCCGAAAATCCGAAATCGCAGCTTGAAAGGTAAAGGAAACTTCTTGCGGTGCTAATCAATGAATATTTTCATTCATTCAGTCCTCGAAAATAATAATTCAACATTTTCTATAGTGTTAGACGAAGCACTACTATTACTTTATTCGTGTATGTTAACACGACACACTCATTATACATATAGCAACTTGAAAATATCCCAACCTCGTACCCAGGGGTTGTTGCCTTTTCGATATATAGGGATCCGAAACATCGAAAAGGCAAAAAACCCTGGATACGAGGTTGGAGAATATCCCAGAAATCATGCAGATTCTGAAATGTTTCTACAAATTACTGTTCCTACATAAGAATTTACTCTAAGTGTATTCCAGGCTAATTTATTTGTAAAAATGTTAAAGTGACGTGTTCACCTAACTTGACTCACTACCATCACACTAAGATTGTCAAAAGCTTCTTAAAATTGTCTGAAAGAGCGAGACACAAACCCTGAGCCTGTCCCTCATTAAACCAAACATATTTTAAAAGGTTTACACCGTATTGGCGAACACCTGTAGTCTGATGGTAACGACAATGTCTGGCTATGTTAGCCTGTGTTCCATCATAGCCTGCGATAAACCTACGCATGGAAACACTTAATATATTATTTTGGAATCACAAAACTTTTTCCTTCAAAGACTCAAAATTTTATTTGGGAGAGAGCGAGGCAATACACAAGAATGTTCTTGTTAACCCAAACAGAAATAAAAAGGTTTGGACTGGAAACTATCAATGAATGAGGCGACACACTGACAGATTTTATTACTTTCCTTCCAAAACTCTCACGTTTCAGTTGCCAGTTAGAAAAACCAATCGGGCGTTGTTTTGTTTCCTGTGTTACACATTGATAGCTCATCAACGCCCTTTATTTTCCAAGTTCATTAAGTATATAACTGACACTTTTTCAAAACGCCCCACTCAAAAATATGCACCCAAACTAAGCTCGGGCGTGGCGAAAGCTTACAAAGTTCTGTCTATGTTCAGATGCAATAAAAAACAATTTGTTATCGTCTCCACAACTGCTGTCTGCATGCTAGTCGCTGCTACTGTGGCTGTAGTGTTCACACTCAACGGATATCACTCATCGACGGATCACTTTCACGGTACACCACAAGCAGTAGAAAATGCTGAAGTATATCAACATGCAGCTGTAGTTACCGGCTCTTCAATTTGCACTAAAATTGGTAAGGAAGATTCAAGGTTTTTTTTGTAGGCTACCTATGAGTAGTCTCAACTGTTTGAAAAATGTTGTGTCTGTTTTTTACGAGTCACACTGGAATACCAGTCTGGCGTTATGGATTCATCTTGATCGCATCATCGTCAATAGTCAATATGCTTTTGTCAAAATAGGTGATGTGGCTACAGTGACAGTAAAATAAGTTTTGCTTACACGTCTTCCAAGCTAATTTAAACGCTGATATTTTGCCAAACTATCCTCTCCTGTCTAATTTTGATAAGATTATTTAATGAAAATCAAATTCTGATTATAGGAGCAGACATACTTCGTAAAAATGGCTCCGCCGTAGACGCTGCAATTGCATCAACATTCTGTTTGTGTGTTGCCAGTAAGCATACTGCAAGTATCGGTGGAGGAGGGTACATGCTGGCTTACAACAGACAAAACCAAACTTTTTCTGCGTATGATTTCAGCACGGTCGCTCCGGGAAAGGCGAAGATGAACATGTTTGATGAAAATTCCACCAGCACACACAATAGTAAAATTATTTTTTTTATTATACACTGGATTGTTCATAAATGGCGGCAATCATAACGGGGGGAGGGTGGGGTTTGTTAAAGTTGACACTGGTTTCCAAAAGATGACGTCAACTTAGGGGGAGGGATAAAACAAAGTTGACGGAGTTGGGAGGAGGAGCCAAAATCTTAAAAAAATTGTTTGACGTCATTTGCAACCAATTCCCAGGAATGGTGTCAATAACAGAGTTTACCCGAAGTTTCTATGACAACGTGCCTTCACACGTTGAAGATTTAGTTTTATTGCAACGCCCATTTTACATCTTCTTACACCCTATTTCGTTTCATTTAGTCATAAACGTTTGGACGATATATGTTCTTGGTTAACACCTATGTGTATTTAAGTTGCCACCTCATCCCCATACCTCATTTCCATACCTCATTCCCATACCTCATCCCCATATCTCATTCCCATACCTTCTTCATCTTCTGAACTTGCGAAACTCCTTCGTGAAGTTTGCATGATAAAATCCAGCTAAAATTCGACATATGCAAAGTTTAATGAAAGCTGAATTTTAGAAGTATTTTGCAACTTACAGTGTGGCCTCACTGCAAAGTCGTTGTATTGTAAAAGTGAATTATTAGAATAACGTATCCCTGGACAAACTTGTCACAGCAAATTTTAAAACTGTTCGCTGTGAACCTGTTATAGGAAGTGTATACTCATTCAACATTCCTGTTTAAACGCTCTTTGTTAATGCTGTTTCTATGGAAATGTACCCATTCGATGAAAATGCTCTTCGTCGCAGTGGGTTTTTGACGATTTTGCCCACTGTGAATGTAAATTCAGCACATTTCGGTGGAAAATATTCCCCTGTCGTAAGCAGAGCAAAATTTCGTTTTTTACTACCAGGAGGGAGATACATCGGCGTGCCTGGCATTGTGAAAGGTCTCTTCACCGCATGGCAAAAACATGGCTTACTCTCATGGAAAGAGCTTGTAGAACCGGCGTTAAATATCACCAAATATGGAGTGTTAGTTCAAGTTAGATCTCACGAGATTGCTGAAATGCTGAAAGACAAGATCGAAGAAGATCCAGGCTTAAGGTAAAAACCCGAAAAAACAACTTTGTCTGGCAATCGGACAAGTGATATTATCGATGACCTTTCACGTGGTAGGTGATGGTAATTTTGTGTGATGGCAACACGAAATATTTAATTAAACATGATGCAACTTTAAAATTAAAGTTATTAATCTTGTTTATTTATTTTTTATTTATTTATTTACACGGAATTGCTTTGTACTATTTTGGTCTTGGTTGAATCATTAATGAAGAGGGTTTTTTCGTACATTTCACAGACATTCTCTCGTTTGAAATCATAACAACAATAACACTGCATCTGATTTCGCTTTTTCCATGCTATTATCCTCAAGAAAGGATTAAAACTACCATTAAAGGCCTTGTATCAATCTAGAGAGATTTAAAGTCGCGAAGAGCTTAAACCGAAGGGAAAACCATCAAGTTAAAAAAATTGTACCGTACAACATGATTCTTTGGTTGATATAATCAAAACATATTTTTATTTATCTTCACACAGGAAGCTTTTGCTTTCTCCAAATGGTGAACCCTGGGTTCCTGGTCATTTACTTATCGATCCAGAGCTGATGAAAACGCTGGAGGTCATTGCTGAAAAACCCGAAGATTTTTATAATGGCGAACTAGCAACAAAAATCGTAAAAGATGCATCGAAAGCCGGCGGTCTTATGTCACTTGACGACATGGCGAATTATAAAGTACGTACTCGTCGTGCTGTCACCTCGTTTATCCAGTCTTTTGAACTCCATACAATCGGATTCCCGACAGGTGGTCCAGTTGTAACCGATTTGCTGAACATCTTAAAAGGTACATGATCTTGTCTGGATAATATTTTAAACTTTTCATCTTTCTTTTTGGAGATGAGAGTGCTGGCAAGAAGTTTACTTTCTTTACCCAATTATCTCTCGAGTAACCTTATGGCATGACTTATTTCTAATTCAATCCAATAACTCTGTGCTTAGCCATTGTCGCCACTTTTATGCTTAATATGGTTAGGGTTTCATTATACAGGTCTGTTAAAGTAACACGGAAAAACTGATGTCATTTGAATCCTCTGAAATCATTCCCACAATGCAATACTATAACTATTTTGCTTTGGGATACGTTTAGGTATCTTGTAAATCTAATAAACTTTTATGAAGGTTGAGGAGAAGCTGAAGTCAACAGTTTTCTCCACGAGAGAGCGAGTCTTTTGTTCATCTATTTTGCCAGCTACTCGTTGCCACACCGATTTCTTATTGCTTTTATGAGGAATTCTGACTGCTGAAGGTTGCAACCTTCAGTTTTGTTTATAACAGTTCATTAACCAACTTCGAACTCAGGGTCTCTTGCCTTCTGTATATCGAAAAAGCGACCCTGGGTTCGAGGTTGTTCCTTACCTTAAAAATAATAGTTTATCATGGAAGTTTCCAATAATTTCATTCTCGTTGCATCGTGGTTAGTTGCATGAAGCAAGTACTAGAGAATATATGTATGGGCACAGGCTATAAACTAACAAATCAACCTAGTACCCAGACTGCCATCATGGGAGCAAGTGGTATGGTTTAAACTGTTCATCGGGTGGAAGTTGTGTGGAGTTTCTATCTTGTGGACCATTACAGTTACATTTCAAGATGGCGAGACACTTTTATGTTGAAACTATATGGACCTGATGACGTCATTAAAATTTCGTAAATTTACCCCAAAACATCCGATTTTGCCAATTAGAAATTTGACAACACGTCATTTCGTTATTAGGAGGGTCTCTTTGAGCAATTCCAATAGGTTGTAAATTGTCCGCACACCGCCATCTTTTTAATTACGTGAGGGCCCCGACCAATAGTTTTGTGTCGTTTTATTGAAATTTCTGACCCACTCAGTTTCGTTTTCAACTCATAAAGGTTTGTTGTGAAGTCCGTCGCCGATAACCATGGTCAAACGTTGTCTACCTAATTAATTATGTTATGTGTTGTTGCTAGGTTACCATTTCAAAGGAAATGACGTTGACGGAAAAGAAGCACTCCAAACTTCTCTAACTTATCATCGACTAATCGAGGCATTGAAGTTTGCGCGTGCGCACAGAACGCAAGAAGGAGATCCGGATTTCAACGAACGAGATATCTTGAAAGAAGTAAGAAATAAGTTATGAAGGGGCGGAGGAGGGATGAAGGGGAGAATGGGAAATTTAGAATAGGTTGGAAAGCAAACAGAATGCCAGATCACTCAAACTATCTGACACGTAGTTTTGGTTATATGAAAAGATTTTCGGTCACATATATATTCAGAGACAAGTCATAAAATAACTGTGGGTGGGTTAGCTGCTCACCACATGGCTAATGTTCGATTCCCTTGGAACGACGGCGCCATAAATTTCTGGTTTTATAATGCATCATACGGCCGTTTTGTATTTAGCAAAAAAATTCATACTGACAAAAATTGAGATTCCTTTATCTCTCACCAGCGAATTTTAGAAATTGTTGAAAGTTTTTAAAATTTCCTCTCGACTTCTATGAGAAGCCAATCGTAAAGGGCACAGAACAGCTCGATTTTTACCCTTGTTTACTTTACGTAGTTAGTAAGTAACATGACCGACGAAGGGACGGCTGAAAATTATCGACAAAAAATCGACGATAATTCTACGAAAGACGAAATGTACTACGAGCCAGTTTACCAACTCCCGATTGAAAATGGTGGATCACATGTTAGCATTATCGATGCAAATGGAGATGCTGTTTCTATGACAACGACCATTAACAGTTGGTAAGTTGAAGTAGACCTTTTTTTAGCCATCCAGATCAACCAATCACTGAAAATAGAATCTCTATAGTTTCAATTCCAAGACTTAAGTCCTGCCCTAATCTCCCCAGTGACCAAAATCGTCAAAAATGGTGTCTTATTCTCAATTCCCATTCCAGTAATTAGAAGCTGTTGAAATATTGAAAACGAGGTTATAACTAGACCATGAAGAAATGTTTAAACTGAGAATCGGAAAGGATTTCGATTTCGGGCTGACCATCCAGATCAGTTGAGATCTTCATACTTCAAATGATGTTTTAGGTATGGTAGCATATATCGCTCACTAAGCACGGGTATTATATACAACGATCAAATGAAGACGTTTAGCACGACGAAAAGCCAGTCGAAAGATGTTTTGTCGACATCGCCGATAAATTCCATCCATGGCGGTAAACGACCACTAACTGCAATCAGTCCGATTATAATGATCGATAAATCGGGTCGTGTCCGGTTTGTGGTGGGTGGTAGCGGTGGCACCAAAATCATCCCTGCGGTGGCACAGGTGAACTTAGTGGTTATATCATTTGAACTAGCTTATCAAAATTCTTTTATTATCGTATTTCGATTGATAGTCAGTGGGAAGATTTGTTGAAAATCTCTGCGATCGAGTGCATTTTTATAGAAATATAAACACTACTTCAATGAAAGTGCTCTTTGACGCAGAGAATTTTGGGCGTTTTTTCCCACTGTGAAAAAAGTTGAAAGTTTTTTGAACTTACATTTCATTCCGCGCATGATAAAGGAAGAGTTCAACATACTCTATCAAACGAACAAAAATGAAAAAACGAGTTGGTCATCAAAATGTTTATTTCTTAAATTCACGTGACTTCAGGTCGTAATGAACAAACTATGGTTTGATGATGCACTTGGACAAGCTGTGTTTAAACCACGCATTTATGACGAATCCAATTACAACATTACAGTAGAAAGTGGGATAAGTCCTAACACAATCGACGGATTAAGGGAGCGTAAACATTTGGTTACCATGAGCAATGAACTAGAATATTCCGCTGTACAGGCGATATATGTGGACGAGAATGGTGATATACACGCAAAATCTGACGCACGGAAATACGGACATTCTGACGGATATTGATCAAGACCGATGCTGTTGGACGTCACTTGACGGGAGAATGATGCGGCAATTGTAGATTTGTACATAGTGTTGTATTATGCTGCGTTGAACGAAATGACTCTACGATGAAGAGTAAGAAGCATTTTGTGTTGTATGTCACAACACGACACTGCGAAATGTTGAAGCCTTCCATAGCACTCTTTCGCAGTACTGGAACACACTGATCAAAACCAGAAGCCAAAAATTTAATAGAAAGTGTCTTGTATTTCCTCAATTATCTTGGCGTTCCTTGGGCATCATCAAGTATCACAAGCTTATCGTTTAAAGAGAAATTCGTGACCGCCCAAAAAGCTTCTTCAGTGGCGTCAAAAAGGTCTTTGCTACTACGTATCGCCAAGTATGTCGGACGACTGAATGCCGGGTTATCACCGTCAAGGTTAGTGCCGAATTCAATCGGTTTGGGCTGGTCCATTTCGTCTTCGTTGTGTTCGTCAACCTCCATTTCATCGGCTGCCGTCAAGTCATCATTGACGTCATCACCCTTGTGTGGAACATTTATGCCGGGAATCCCTGAAGACAAGAACACAGCAACATTTAAGACATGGCAAAATAAGAATTCATTTCCCAGCCGGCACATTTGTTAAAAAAAAGTGCATTTCTATAGAAATATACACACAATCTCAATAAAAATGCTCTCCATCGCAGGGATTTTTTGACGCTTTTGCCCACTGGGTTATGTCACCAATAATTTGGGGAGAAATGAATTGCGTGTCACAGTCAATTTGAGTTGAGAGGCGAATTTCGAACTCAATGTAGGAGAGTGACAAAAGAAAAACGTCTCAATGATCCAACGAGCATTTATCAAGCTCTCCTCCTTTCGACTGCCAACATCTAATTCCACAGTTCCACGGGAGTAAATAATTAATTTCAAGGTCTCCTTTTCATGCATGAGAGCTCATGCATTTTTTTTTCCATTAACAATTACTTTGATGAGACAACAGCATTCCCAGGGCATATTTCAGTATGGTATGACAATATTAAGAAGTAAACGTTTTTTGGTTTTAAACAAGAAACCATGAATAAGTGTTTTCTCTGTGTGCATTCAACCACTTGAACATTCATGAGTCGATCTTACATACTCCATAAATTGCATCTGCACAATCTCGTTGCCAGTCTTAAGAACTTTAGCGTGATTATAAAGTACTTCGTAAACTTATCACTGCGTAGTCAATGGAGTGTGATCTAGTAGAGACCTGGAACTGAGTCACAGTAACCATGGTAATACATTACTAATTCGAGAATCATAGATGTTTATGTCCTAAACCTATAAAATTCTACCAGTATAACACTAAGAGACCCGGAAACAACTAGGAGTAACTATGGCAACTATTATTTTTTACTGATTCGATAACTATAGATTTTTGTCACTCTATGTACACAATTCTTGTAGTATATCACTAAAGTTACCTGAGTTATCTACATTTATACGTATGTCAGCAAATATAGCAGTAAGATAGTTGAAATGCAAAGGTTAAAACCAAAAGTAGATGAATAAAACAGATGGATAAAACAGATGGCTTTTCCACTGAAACATGATTCGTAAGTTTAAAGGTTGACAATTTTCCTAATATTCAGGCAGATCTCCCAGTTTCTCAGTCTCCGTGGTTAGCACTCTGCCAAGGAGTACATTCCTACAGAAAGACACACTGTTTCAGTAAAATTGCTCTTCATCGCAGTGACTTTTGACGCAAGAATATCAAAGAGGTAAATCAGAGTTTACCATGTCATGAACAAGCGAGTTTATTTTGGCAGTTTATATTCAGCCGAAATAAACTCGCTTGTTCATGACATGATAAACTCTGACTTATTGAATTATAATGACTGAACAGATAAGCGAAAATATTTTTCAAATCAAAGAGGTAAACAGTAAAACGTCCACGCTAATACTCACAACAGAAAAAAAATACTCGAGAAAATGTAACTAAGATAGGATTTCGCTAGAAAAACTTCTAGATTTTTTTTGAGAGAGTGAGGGAAGAGACACAAGACTATTTACTGTAAATTCGTCGTAGAAAAAAATGTAATAAAAAATAGCGCAACACGTACCTGTTACAGACGATTTGGCCAATTGCGATACTGCCACCTTCCCCAGCTTCAACAGGAATTCCGTAACGTCTTCTCGCAATGGCGGGAACGCTATGCAAATCTTTGTCAAACATTGGGTGGCTGGTACGAAGTATTGGTTCCGTTTCGCTACTGGTAACGCCACAAGTAGATCGCTCATCCTTTGTAAGACGTATTTACACATGGAGTAGGATTTGGGGATTGGGTACTGGACTGCTAGATGTGAGATGAGCTGCGCGGCAAACAGCTAAAATCAAAGAAACCGAAATCAATGATGACACAAGAATAACTTTGGATACAAAATCTCCAGTCAGAATTCACGCCCTTTAAGTGCGATTACAAAAAGGCGTATTATAAAACAAACACGGGGCGTTTAATGAAGTGCGATGTTTAATGAAGGAACTACAGGAGGCAAACCTGCTTCTCTAAATGAGGTTGGTTCATCAGCTCCGGAATGAAGTCGATACAGATATGCATTGAAGGGACACCTGGTACCGTGACTGAAAGCAACTCTGGTGGATAGCCTTGGAAATGAATGAGTTTGGCCATGTTTGGACGCAAGATGAACGACTGGTGCAGAAAACAACAAATCTTGCACTGGATTTCTCGTAAGGTCGTACACACGCTGTATGTATCTGTCTAAAGAGAAATCGTCAACCCATCAATTACAACAGAGAAGATTCTAAACTAACTATATTGGCCTTTTCAGTTCTTTTTAAAAGCGCCGTCCTGTTGGGAATCGAAAATGTCAAAAAGTCACTGCTCACGCCAGCGCCATAGCTTCTCTACATTATCAAAACTGGCCTGAGCAACTTTACAAGCAGTTACATCTAAACAAGAAACTTTCACGTACTTGCTTCTCAAGATCAGTGGGTAAGCAAGCTTCAAGCAGTATTTGAATAGCGGCACTTTCTTGAGCTGAAATCAAAGCCGACTTCAGTTCTTCTCTTTCTGATTCTGCAGCAGTGATTTCTTGCATCGACTTCGAACCTACAGAATCAAATGAAATTCATAATTCCTTCCAATATTAAATATCAAAGAAGGAAGAAGAAATGGAAAAAGTGAACTCGAGTGAAATCGAAGGATGATGACAACCTGAATAAAAAAACAATCGTCCAACACAACAGTTGTCTGTCACACGAGAAATTGTATAGATTCAGACTGTCTTCATTTTTCAGTCTATTTAAACGAATATTGTAATCTTTTCAGAGATATTTACAATCTGTTGTCAACATTAATCCTTGAAATCAAATGGATTTAAAAAAACAAAAACAAACAAAGGAAATATACACAGGAAGTCAAATTTGGAATTTTTTTCTTACCTTGACCAATAGGGTTGGCTAACAAATGATGAGTCAGCAAAGCCCTCGCTGCCATCAAGTAACCGCTGACCACTCTGGTAACAATATCGAAAACAGGAGGGCAACGATAAACTCTCAAGTCGCATCTTAGCACGATTAACGGATCAGCTTGAATTTCTTCGTCTGTGTATCCAGGGGTTTTTTCCCAGGCAAACTTTATTTTAGTGGGCTGTTTACGAAGAATGTTTACTGTTGCCAGCCACAACCTAAAGCAGGAATTAGATTTGAAACCTAATTTCAAGGCAAACATTGTTTTGGGCCATGTAGTTGCCATAGCACAATGGTTTAGCACTCTGCACTAGCAAAGTTGTCGGTTCAATTCCTGGCCAGCTTATAGCAAAGACTTGAAAAATTTGAGCTTGATACCTCTCTGCTAAAGCACTCAGGGAATTTAAAGAAGGATTGAGAGTAAGTGGAGATAAGAGTCATGCCCACCCCTGTCGTAAGGTAGAATTGATCCAAAAGGGAGCCTAAGGTTTTCCCTCAACTGCGGTCAATCAATTTACATGCATACAAATAAAACTGGTTGAATTAAGTACAGGGGTGAGGTATGAACACAAACTTCACATCAAGCTGTCCTGTTTATTATACCGCAACAACTACATAGAGGGTACCAACATCAGAAGATTGCAATCAATTAGAATTATCAACAGGGTGTAAAGGGCAATTCACACGGTACGATATTTTGTCGAACGATTTTGTCGTACATATTCGATGTATGACTTGTTTTTGAAAAGGACGTTATGTTTACACGTTACGACAATCAGAAGAGAGAAATGATTTTTCCTTGAAAAAGTAGAGGGGGGTATCTAAGGAGGCCCTGGTTAGGGCCGACGAGCTAGGAAAATTTTTGGATTTTTTAGCCCTCTAGATTGACTAAAACTGCCTTTCCGAAAATCAATTTTAAACAATAAGAAATCTATACTTGGCGTGAAATATTAGTGTATTTTCAAACAATAAGACTATCGTTTCGAGTTCAAATGAAGTACATGAGAAAAGTATTACGAAAGAATATGGAAAAAGGTAGTAAATGTTTTACTCATTAAAGTGTCTGAAAATGTTTATTCTTGTTTCGCATTTGTCAATGAATTCATATAATATAAAAACACAACATTGGAAATCCTTTAAAATTACTTTAATTGTCTAGCTATATCATTTGAGCTTTCAGTCACAAGTTATTTTGTTGAGCTCTCAATTATTTACCAAAGAAAGCTATGGGCGTTTTTATTTGAGTCACTTTTTAGCGACTTTAGCATTCAGGGGTGCACGTGTTTAAACAAGAAAAAACATGGCTTGTTCACACACGTATGTCGTTGTGCTCCCATTTACACCTTTTCAACAAAAAAAACCATGGTTGAAAATTTGTTTGGGGGGCCTCGGCCCCACTGCCCCCTTTGGTGGCTACGGCACTATCCATATATCCGAATTTTGTTTAATTCAAAACTATCTGTATATTTTGGATTTACTACATTCCAAAAGACTTTCTTCATTTCGTAGAGTCTCCATAAAGTTTTTAGTTTCTTGTATTTTAGCCATCCTCTCGTTCGTCTTCACTATTCAGTTTTTAAGAGAAACTTCAAAAGCATAAAAATGTTTTGTTTGTTTTTAGTTTTCTTTGATATGATTGCTTAATTTCACACGATGTCGTATATGATTGGTTAATTTCACACGATGTCGTATATGATTGCTTAATTTCACACGATGTCGTATATGATTGGTTAATTTCACACGATGTCGTATGAATGTTGAACATGTTGAATTTTTTTTTTTATCCTGCACGACACCATAATACGACACATTTCCGTACGATTGTTTATGTGAGATACCACCTGTACGACAAAAATCGTATGAAAAATCGTACCGTGTAAATCACCCTTAATGTAAGCTTTTAAGTTGATATTAGTAAGTAAGTAAGTAAGTAAGTAACGGGAGTTTTTAGTCCTTGGGCTTCCATCCGTAATGGTTGGCTCTTCCGCCCGCCGACTTGCAACTAGTAGTTGACTTAACGCCAGAGATACGTATAGTATTGCTCTAACTTGCCCGAAGGCCAGTATGCAGTCAGTCCGATATTGTTCCTTTTGTGCGTTAAGTCTCAAAAGAGTGGTTATCTATTAGTAACAGGTCTCTCAATATCATTCTCTGCAATGCATCTGCAGATATGAACCAACACTACCCGGAAACCCTGAGTTATTCTATTACCACAATCGTACAGCGATGGTGTAGTGGTTAGTACCTGTGAGTGCGACCGCTGCGACCCGTGTTCGAGTCCAGTCATGTCGTATCTCGATACTGCACTCCGAATTACTTTAAACGCAGCGTATCTGCCCATTAGGAGCCATCGACTGACTGCACACTGGCTTTCGGGCAAGTTTGAGCAATGCTATACGTATCTCTGGCGGTAAGTCAACTACTAGTTGCAAGTCGATGGGCAGAAGAGACAACCTTTACGGATGGAAGATCAAGGACTAAAATCTCTCAGTTAGTTACAAAAAATGCAAATCAAAACCTCAGATTTCTTTACCTCCTAGGAACAACAGTGTTTAATTTTAACCATACTTTGACGACCAATGTCTGTATTCTTCTTGGTACTGTACCATCTAACAGCTTGGGTAGCATCTTGACAATTGAATCCATACAGGGTATGATTTGATCGATAGGAAGCTGTATCATTTTCGTAAGTTTTTTTAGCACGCATTGTGGTGTTTTATCAATCTGAAGAAGGTCTGTCATTGAAAAGGAAAAAAAATTACTGAAATTCTAATATCGAAGTATGTAAATTGTTACTAAAGCTTTCCAAACCCCGTGACATTCACAAACTTGAGTCTATTTGAAAGTATGCAAAAATCAAAAAACAGGCAAAAGACAAAAATACATGATTGTACCATTAAAACACTTTTCTAGAATCATCTCTCATCAGGTTTCAGTATGTGAAACAGAAATACTTTGATAGACAGGAGGCAAAAGATCTATATTATCACTTGAAAATACACAATGTGCAGTGAGCTTGTTTCGTTTTTCAGATGAGAATGTCACTTTTTACATAATACTAATAAGAAGACTTCATTAATGAATTTTAACATTGACAAATCAAAACCATAATTTGCTGTGTTTAATCCTGAGGCAAAAACTGCAGTACAGTTAAAAACAAGACATCACCTTCGTTGTTCTCAATGAGTTTGTTTTGACTTTCCGCCATCTTGTTGTTGCTGTAGTTTTCTGTGAGTTCCTCCTCTTCGATCCAATCCTCTACCAAACACAGGTGCGGGTAATGCGTAGAAAGAATCCGCAAAAATGTTGGATACAGATCGCCGTACTCCTTCTCGTTCGCTTTCACTTTCAACAGTAGTTGCTTCATTGGGATGGAGGAGTACAGCAGCGGAGAATATTCCCTCGGTTTGTGCGAATTGTTGACTATGATAATATAAGAGGGACAAGCGACTACATAAACCTATGATGTTTCACGAGAAAAGCAAATTACAGATGCAGAAAAGTAACACACAATAATAAAGACTAAAGAGGGACAATAATGTGTTTTTTTTTTCTTGATGTAAACACTTCTTGTGATACTCTTGTCATAGCACTTGTTTCTTTATAAATGGTTTAAAATTCATTGACAATGAATTAGCAGCGGATATCACAAAAATGACATTAGTTTATATGTTAAAATGAAACGAAAACGTGGAAAGAAAAAAAGAAAAGCATATAACAGGTAAGCCATAGCTGTCTCAAAGGCTGAGAAAGTAATTACAACTAGCATCTCAAAAAAATAAAAATTTATCCTCAATCTTTCCTGTGTTCCGTGTCTGAAAAAGGTGGCGAAAAATAGACCCAATTTTTTTTCTCACACACCATCACCAATATTTTGGACCAAACAAAAACTTCTAAACGTTAGATTGGGGTTGCAATGCAATAACCTGTATGCATTAATTTTATACAAAGAGACAGATCAAGTCATATGTTTGATCGGTATTATCAAATCCTCTCCAAAGTGCTATTTTTAGATTTCTTCACCTATTTGTCTTGTGTCAGATGGAATTTAATGATGATTACTGTGATGGCGCTGATTGGTCGTTTGACCCCTTTGACAATAGAATGGAGTTTCTCAAAATCTTGATTGGAACTTGGAAATTAATATTGCTTCAATTTTTGTGTGGTGAAAGAATTGTGGACAAAATTATAAGAAAGGAAAACATCACGTGTAAAAATACATAAACTAAAAAAAAACCACACCTAGAGATTTCATGTTTGCAAGCAGAGAATTCTGATACAGCAATGCATACAACATCATTAAGATCTGCGTGGTTTGAATATCACAGCATTTTGTGGAATCTCCCACAAATATTTCCAAGATTGTGTCTTCACTAAATGCCTCTAAAGCACTCATCCGTTGGTGTTTTGTTCTACTAATATTTAATGGCATGATGACGGAATGGACATAGGTTTCGATCAATGGAAGCATGAGGGAGTGCACCGGTGTTGTACAGGAACATAACTGTTTGAACAACCAACCCTAAAAGATGACAGTAAAAAAGTTCAGCTACTATACCAAACTCATCAAGCCAACCCATCAGGGTCTTATCTAGAATGGAAGGGCAGTGTCCAGCAGAAGGGAAAAGGGCACATTGTGAACATCCAAAGGGCACTTTTTTTAGGATAAGGGCAACCTGAATTCTATTTTGGTGGGTTAAATCTGTGACATCCCCTATAAAAGAGTGATTTTTGAAAATTTTCAAAAAAAAAGCGTAGAGTCCGTTGATCGGACGCTCTTTCAGCCTAGACTAGACCCTGCCCATACCAACAAACTGACAAATTTTGCGAACTTGACCTTTTTCTAAAATTATGTAGTCTATTGACATCCCAAAAGACCCCACTATTTCTCATACGACCCTTGAAAAGAATCTTTTCCAATTTCTTTAAACCAATAAGAAACTGGACAAATGTCCAAAAGCTTTGTTCCTTATGAAAACAGTATAGCTGGCTTACCAGTGAGACTGTTCCTTATGGAGGGTTTCATGTCACAGACGAAAAGAGAAATATATTGTTGCATTATCGTAAACTCACTTTGACAGATATTGAGTTCTTAGTGAACACACGAGATTTCATCAGTTGCTGAATGCAATGAACAGGAAGGAAACCTTTTATTGTGTCGTTCAAATTTTTGGTGACAGGAACTGTAAGGGAATGCTCAGCAACGACCTACAACAATAAAAAGAAATGCTTCACTAACGCGCAAACTGTATTACAAACACCATTCAGTCAAAGTATTACAACCATAAAAGTTTGTATGTGTGAGCTACTTCATGGAAATGTCAATAACCATATCAAAGGAACTGTTTAATTCTATGCAAATGTCTTCATTACTGGTTCTAACAATAGTTCCAATGCACAAGCTGTCAAACTTTCCATGCCACCCAACATCCAAATCAGACAAAAGGACAACTACACAAGCAAATTTCGAGTAAATAAAGCAGTTCCTCGACTTACGTTTTCTGGAAATATTTGCTGCGTGAACAAAATCTTTATTTTAGTTAGTGAACCCAGTTTCATTTTAATTCCCAACATAGAACAAACCAAGTCAACAATTGGTTCAAGAGTGTGTCCATGAAAGTGAATAGCAATTAACAAGAGAGTTTCGCCATAGGAAACGTTACGTTCGGCTTCCAGCCCTTGAAATTGAGGCGACTGTTTAATGAGTAGGTTCAACCATTTCATAACCTTCTTTTCACGTTCGTGTGATCTACATGTATCAAATAAATTGGAAGATGGTATACTACCAAGACTATGCAATGAACCACCTTTGTATTTTACAAACACTATATTTTTATTTATTTAAAAACATATTTAACCCGTGTAACCCCTTCAGTGTAAAAGCTGCAATCAGCGGGGTCCCTGGGTATTACTGGGTATGAGGAAGTATAGACTTACTGCAGAAGAAAGGAACACGCCAGCAGTGTACATACACTCACAATAATGTATCGCACGCCAACGGACGACACGATGGGCTCACATGTAATCATATCTAGCAGAGCTTCTGATTCTTCGTGAGACAGCTTAAAACCAGTAGTTGTTTTCAGTGCGCAATATAGCCGCATGATGGCTATCCCATGCATAGCGCTGTCATTGAACGGAATGTCAACACTATCTGTATCCATGTCTGTAATAAAGAAGGTTAATTTCCTGTGATGAGTACTTGAACTGTATTAGCAATGGAGAGATTGTTCAATCAAAGATTTAAAACACAAAAAATTCTAATGTGAACACCTTTGTTATAAATTTAAATTCAATCAAATTATAACCTCTGTAACTATAGCAAAAAAAAAAAAAAAAAAAAAAAATGCCTTTGAGCATTCTTTATTTATTATGGTAGCCATGAAACGAGATATAATGAAGCTAACAAAGAAATAGATATGAATAGACATCATCATTAGACCAAGAGTTGGAACAGAAAATCAGACAGAAAGATGATCTTTGTAAAATCATGGCTAAAATAAAACATATTAAGCAAAGTTAAATTGGACGAAAACGCGTTTCTCATATCAAAATTTTGTTGAATAACTGTCCTAGAGCACAGTCACGTACAGCAATCAAAAAATCCTTCTTATACCATTCTTGTAAAAGTAGATTTTTACTTCCGATAAGGTTTTCAAACCTGCTTATATTATTCTAAGTTCTAATACATTGCTTAAATGACAACAATGCCATGTATTTACTTGCCCAAATGTATTTCATTTGAAAACAACAAATCAACAATATCCATCCTTTTTACGGAAGATCTTTTATTGGATTTGACTGCTACTATAATCACTACTTTTAAAATGAAACACAAATGATATATATAACGGATGCATCATTATGTTATTATAAGTATCCCCCTCAATTTCTCTTGCCAATTTGTTTCTTTCGTGTGACATAGAGCCACCTGCATGCTTATGGCAATGTGACGATAAATACAACCATGAAAAATTGTAAACAGAAAATGAGAGCATAATAAACACATCTGCGAAGTAATAGCTCAAAGACAGGTCTCACCTGATTGTATATGTTCTGAGTGATGTTGAAAATCCCTTATCACATCGTTCATTTCCTTAACAAGTTGTACTTTGAAGGAGGATAAAGCACTTTCGCGGGCATCCTATGGAAAAAAAAGATATAGGTAAAATACATTTAAAGTTATCCATGAAAGATATAATAAAAGCAAATTCTTGCTTTTTCTTGCTGTGGATAATGCAGATTAAAACAACACAAAAGTTTGCTTGTGATAAACTTCAAGTAACATCCCATTTGGCTATCAAATTTTTTAAAAATAGAAAGACATTTTCGGTACAAGTTGTATGAAAACTACATGAGTTATTATATAGTTCAAAAGTATGTTATTTCAAAAATAAATTCACTTAAAAAAACTATTATTATTATAAAATTTCCTCAAAGCTATGCAACTTTTGAAACATAAAAGAGAAGTTGATTTTAAATATCAGCACTTGCTGCTTTCCCTTTCCATAGATTAAATCACATCAAGCCATGGAAAAAGGAAATGTCTTGCAAAAGACAAACCTTTTGGGCACTTTTAATATATTCAGCTACCCATCCTTTTGTTTTTGAATCGCTGGCCAGAAGAATACCTGTGAAGAATGGTACCAAGTCCGATCTACGGTCTAGAAAAACAACATCAAAAATTGTAAGGAACTTCGGAGTCTATGTAAACAATATTGCAGATGGGGACACTTTGAAAATTGCAAAAAATTACAACACCTTCAATAAAATGTTAAAAATTTAGAAGTGAAATAAAAATGATCAAAAACAAAAAGTGCATCATTACCATCTTGATTTATTGCAACAGATAAGGTAATGCCAAGTCCTGCAAGCTGACACAATGAAACGCATTCTGCACGTAAGATTTTACAGTACAGTGGGTTTATGGAACACAAACACTGGAGGGCCTTCATCCTTATTTGGGTTTCCAACTCAAACTCGTCTGCAGATTGTGTGTGACCGAGAATACTGGAACAAACTGAAACATTATGTGAAATAACAATCAAAGGGTATAAGTATTTTCTTAATAACCTGAAGATTCATGTTCACTAGATAACAAGACTTTTGAAACAAATAGTTGTGAGAAAACGTTTTGACTTTTGTTTTCTATGAACATGAAGCTTCAAGCTATTCCATTTTTAATCAAATTCTTGATAATATACAAATAAAAAACAAAT
The DNA here is from genome assembly GCA_027922465.2 of Turritopsis dohrnii. Taxonomy (NCBI): domain Eukaryota; kingdom Metazoa; phylum Cnidaria; class Hydrozoa; order Anthoathecata; family Oceaniidae; genus Turritopsis; species Turritopsis dohrnii. The sequence continues at coordinate 15,291 of BQMF02000559.1, read as the reverse complement.
TTCTGTGGATGCCAAGTAGTGAATCTCATATAAAAGTATTTTCCCTTTTCAATATCAGTCAAACATATCATAAGGTTTTAATAACACAACCATTAAAAGGATGACCATTAATGGGACAACCATTAAAAGGAATGAAAACAAAACATACAGGATACAAAGAGAACGGAATAAACTGCAGAAAAATGGAAGCTTTAAACAATGCCTTCCATCACATTCCCCACACATTTCCCAACTCACCTATATCAAAACAATCAGGATTGTTGGCTACCAGTCGACAGATCATAGCCGTTCCATATCGGACATGTAGCAGTGCTTCAGAAAGTTCTGGAGCATTTAGCAGAAATGGCAGTTCTTAAAAAAAAAAATAAAAAAAATAAAATGAATCAGAAAATAAAAATAATTTTACGAAGTCAAAAGATGAAAAGGAATTGAATACACTAGCTTTATGATGGTGAAGTAATCGTAAGACATCAGAAAATTTATCATCATTAATAAGATTGTTATATATTAAACAGTTCAAAAATCTTTGTTCCACGTTTTAGGTATGGTCCAGTGAAATTTTAATTGGAAATCTACATACAAAAATTAGCTAGAGAAAAGTATTTTACTTTATCTAATGTTTCGTTTCATGAGTAATTAACAGTTATAAATAAGATTTTATGCCGACCTGACTTGATTTTGAGTCATGGGCGAGACAGCTGTATTAAATATGTATTGAATTTATATGAAAAATCATTTTCTTCTCATTATCGATTGGAACTTAACCAAAATAATTGGTCAGCGTCGAAAGGTAGTTGATCTTTCATTTCCCCGCGTCTGTCAGTCCGTCCATCCGTCCGTCCGTTTGTGTGTAAGATCGCAGTTGTTCACGCCCCAGTTATACGCCCGTTGTTGCTAACTTTAAATTTTTCAGTTCAAAATTAGAAAGTTTAAAGCACGATGTTGATTTTTTAGAAAATATGTCACTTTTGTGTGACGAAGTAAATATATTACAATACAAAAACAGTTCTCTTCATTCGAATGAATGAATAAATTATTCGTTTTAATGTGCCATCTCCCCACCCTTTATTTCAACGTAGTGCATTCTGGGTGCGAAACGATGCTAAAACTTATCAACAAGAACCAAGAATTACATTATGGTTCCTCTAACAGTCGAATTAGATTTTACAGATGCAAATATGTAACAACAGTATTAACCTATATTGAAGTGTATTGAATCAAGACATTAACAACCATGTATCCTAATTGGATGAGATAAAAATTATGGAAGAAAAAGTCAGGCAAGTTACATAGAGTATTTATCTAATGCCACTGAAATTATGATTTCTTTTTCGCCTCCAAAACATATATAAAAGATAAGATGTTAGCTAACATACCTTGAGGGAAGTCTAGGTGATTCTTACTGAATTCCTTTCCCATCTGGGAGTGTCTTTTAGCAAGACAGGTTGCTTTAGTCTGCCTTGTGGAATTTCATTTGAGGGATCATTTTCATATTGGTGATGAGCCGGCATTGTTTGGATATTTATTGATGCCTGCGACCGAAAATCTTGGAACTGTGTGTAGTGAACTTGCTAACAGAGATACTTTAAGTATTGGTCTTTTGTTGGTAAATTGGATTATATAACTCATTCAGGCAGCGCAAGCATGGAAATTTGTTGCGCCATGAGAAACGATTTATCGTTACCGTTATTTAACATTTACGGAAACGACGAAACCTGAAATCGTTTCAGCAGATTTAGATTTATGGTAACGATGCGGTAACGACGCTAACGTTAACGAAATAAAACAAGATTGTAAAGGGAGCTGGAAACTAAGATGCTTTTTAATTTCATTGAATAACACGAAAACGAGTCCTGCTGGTACCACTTATGTTTTCATATTCTTTCGTTAGGTGAACAAATGAATTCACATAACGAAGGAAACTTCAAAATTACCTTAGCAACGGTGGCCGTTCTCCCTAGCAACAGCAAATTGGTGAATAATCACTTAATTCATTGTCAGCCATGAAAACTAGTATAATAAGTTGAGCATGTTTTTGAAGAGCATCTATGTGCGCGATTAAAAGCGCGTCTTAACAAAGCTCTAGGAGCGTTGTGTAGCAAGCACTAGCGGTCGCGTGCCTCATAATGATAAGACTTGAGTTATGGCTAAATCACAAATTTTGAGAGCTAAACATTAAAAAACACAAATTTTGTGATTATCTAAGGAAAAAGGAAATATGATTATGGGAAACGATGGATTGTTACCGACATTTGAATATTGCGTAAACGACACGGTAACGATAACGATCGTTTCCGCCAAATTTCCATGCTTGCAGCGATGATGTGATTAATACAATCCTCCTAATTCTGAATGGAAAAAGATTCTTGGCAATAAGCAGATACATCCATAATCATTAGCAGGAATGCCTTTAAGTTTGATTGACAGTATGGGATGTGCAGTGTTTTTAATTTTTGGCATTTGGTTTGATTTGTGTTCGGAATTAGGAAAATTGACAAATGCCAAAACATAGTCATTGTCAGAGGATTTTCAAATATCCATAATTGCACAATTATACAAACATGTAGAAAATTATTTCAGATTTACTTTTTAACCAGAGAAAAACAAAAAATTATATGAATTTCCATGAACTGAATTTTACATTAGGGATGATAAATATAGTTTTATTGACTACTATTGACTCACCCGCCACCATGAAATAGAGAAATTCAGTAACTATTTTTCCTTCAGGTATGATATTAGAGTTAAAATTATGATCCGTAATTTAATGTTCTATAAGGTCTGTTGTTAAATGGGATTAATTAGAATTAATTGGTGCGTTGTACAATTATATAACTTTTTACACTTTTCTTTTTAGTAATCAGCAACTGCTTTGCATTAGATCTTCATTTAACCTCATCTGGGGACCACTTTATTGGTAGAAAAAGTATTCGCCTACGTGATTAAAAGTCCAACTTGTAAAACTCAAATTTAAAGCTTAGATAAAATCGACTAAATCATCAAAGTTGTTGTAGTTCCATATTGCTTTCTATATTGTTTATATGCTGCCACAAAAAATCTCCCGACTAATAAGGAAAAGGATTTAGTTGATTGCTGTGGAAGCGCAAGGTTTTCTCTTATAACGTTTACCTTGATACTCAGTTAAGACAACTTCCGTTCGATGAATCTATTAGAAAAAAATGCGCATGTAATACGTTATTCGCCTCATAGAAATTTGCGTTTTTGGTCTCGATGTCAGAGGTAATGATCTGTGAAAAAAATCAGACCAGGATTCTTGGTTATTATTCATTCGACGATTTACTCCTTCGTGAAAATACTACAGGGACCCTTTTTATCACGAGAGCATTTTTAAATATTTCTTTGCCTTGGGCGACTGGATTTACATTTTCGATTCGCATTTCACCAACCGAGGAATACGGGCTTACCACATACTAATCAAACTGTATTTTAGCTCGTTATTTTTCTTTAGCAAAGTGATTGTGATCTTTGAGCATAAAGTTCGCGCTGACCTTAAGACCGTGCCATGGACTGCAAAAATACGAAATAAAGGTGCAAAGGGTGATGTTTCAATTTACAGACTTCCTAATGATAAAGTATTGAAAAAAGTTTGGTTAAAAAACCTTCCAAAAGAACAAAACATACGAAATGTGTCAGTTACAGTTTACTGAAGACTATTTTGAACGAGATTTGAAGGTTAGCATCAAAAAATCTTAACATCGACAGTGAGAGAAAAAACTTTCTTAAAAATTTCTTTCTTAATTGTTTTCCCGATTAATATAAATGAATCATTAATATAAGATTATTGAGGATCCTTTGTGTGGTATAATTGGCGAAATGTAAACATTATTGTTGAACACCTGACGTAGGATAATAATAAAGAGGTGAATGCTCGACGAGATTTTTCTTATATTGTAAATTAGAAAAAAGGAAAATAAAGTGAAAATTAAATGAAGTAAATGGAAAATCGAATCGTAAGAAAACTAGATATTTCAAAGAAAAATTTAAATAAAAAATGTACCTTCGAATTACTCAAAACTGTAACGGATACAAGCCGTTAAAAACTTTGGAGAACTCGTCTGTATTACTGTTGCAAAGTTCCTCGTTTTCATCTGATGGTTCGTCTTCATTATGAGACGATAAAACATTTTCCTTGTCATTAAATGCAGACATTTTCAAAAACATTGACAAATATACATCATGTTTACTGATATATGTAAATGCTAATGTGTCGCCAATGTTGTCCGTAAGGTCAACAATTAATAAGAACTTTGATGGAAATCTTAATTTTCTTATTAATTCTCAATAATTAAGTTAAGTCAATAGTTCAAACTTTTTTCAACATTTTCTTAAAACTTTATTCACTGAAACTTTCTATAAAGACTGTCTTGTGTAAAATATTGAGAAATGCCACAAATCCGTACAACAAAGAGTTTACGTATGCATCCAGTTTGCTAGGGTAAATATTACTAAAGAGGTGATTAGACAAATTGTGTCTTTTTTTCAATCCCTATAGCCTTTTCATTAACATTATTGAATTTAATCAAAGAATGTCGCAAATATTATTTTGTTCGGCTTTGTTGTCCATTTTTCGAAGAGTTTTACAAGGACCGCTTTCAGTTATTTGTCTATAACTTTTTTTCTACTCAACCAAATTAGAAAAGTGATACACCAAAATATACTTACCAGATTCCTCTAATCAGAAATGAAAAAAATTATCTTTCATATATTCAATCTAAAGATATTTCTCATGAAACACTGGTACTTTTTTTGACTCACCCGGTAGTTCTAAGGGAAATAATGGGCCCAAAATCGATAAAATCAATTTTTTCCTGCTAAAAACTGAATGTACTGAATCATTTTATGGCATTTTTGAAAAGACAAAATTTTGACTGGACCATGCCTTTAAAGATGCTATCATTTGTTGTGTTTTTTCATCTTTTTCAAACAAAATGTGAATATATATTCAAAACAAACCAAGAATGTATAACTCCCAAAAACATTCTCGATATATTCTTTTTTGATTCACCAAAAAAGTACGTAGTACTGGAATTGCCATATTGTCCAAAAAATGAAGATGTTGCTAAAAGTTTTCTTGAAAAATTCAAGGACTTTACTAGCAATGAATATGACGTAATGATCAAATGGAATACGAAAAAGGTCAAGCAGCTTTTTAAATTGAAAAGCCCGAATCCTCACCCGGCGTGCAAAAATCTATAGTGGGGAATGTTCCTGTGGTCAAACATATATCGGTGAAACGGTACGAAATGTAGAAGTGCGATGGAGAGAGCATAATTCACCAACTGGAGTGTCAGAGCCTTCAAAACACCTGCAGGCGAACACGCAGCACGAATTCGCGTGGAAAGTATTGATGAGTGCACCTTTGAATAATAGAACTCGGAAGAATTTGGAGGCATCGTTAATTGCCCTCAAACGCCCAAGCTTGAACAATAATCTCGAGACAAAGGTTCTACGACTTTTTCGTAATGGAGTGACGTAGATAATGTAATGTCATTATGAATGGAAATCGTGATAATTATCATTCTGCCGTTGCTCCCATGAAAATTACTGCGATTTCTCATTTTTCTCTTTTTAGATTTTTTACTTGTACATTTTTCATATAACTTGTAACATAGCACTGATGATGTTATTTTAACAAAAAGCTTCTGCTTCATTTTAAAATTTGTCTTTTCTTTATTTATTTGATATTTTGATACTGGCAAATGTTTTAATCACATCGATATTTCATTTAAGTGAAACAAAATTTGAACAAACCTGCATAAACGATACAAATTATATCAGCAATCTCCTCTAAGTACACAGATGATTCAAAAAGCTCTGTGTCATCAATATGAAACTTTTTATTTTGTCCCAGAAACTAAATTATAAAAATTTGAAACAATCCAATGACAATGGAAAACAACGTGAAGCAGAAAAACTAAAGAAATAACTTATGATAAGCTTGCATTGTCTCTGAACTAGTGTATTTTTGAGAGAATAGACGTTTGAGTGAATAAAATTTGGACTTACCATTGCTATAATTCTCAGCAATTCACTTACAACCAGTCTAGTTCGCTCCAATGGTGCACTTTCTTCAAATTGTAGCAATAATCCTTTACTTGAACTTTCCAATACATCCATGTGTCCTATGCTGAGTTGTTTCTTCAAAAGTTGTTGTTTCTTCATTGCATCTTGGTGTATAACATTGAAATCAATCGAAAGTAGAGACATTATTGTGTTGACAGCCTCCATGTCTGTAATTTTCTTTTGAATTTCATTTTGAACAAGTGAAAAATTCTCACTAGTATCAAGAGGTGGGCAATGAGAAGTCCGTACTAAACTAGGAAGAATTGGTCTCAACTCCTTGGATGGAAGACCAACAAGTTTATTTATGGAAGCTGATTGTGAAGCAGCAAATACTGCTGGAGTTGGATAATACATCAAGTTTATATCGCTGTCCATTATGGATTATTTTCTGTATAACCTCATTCTTGTATCAAACACATTATATATATATACTCCTTAAAAAACAAATTTATTATTATGATAAAAATATGTTAAGAGTTGAAATTCTAAGGAAAACGTATTGTCAACGCTTCAAACATAAACTGTCAACGACCATATGAAAACATAGATTTAAGAGTTAAAGATCTTAACTTAGTTTAGTGTCTTCCCAAGGTACAACTATGTATGGTTTGTGATGAGCACAAATTTGTTCATTGTAATATTGATTATGAAAGCATATCAGTATCGTTGTTCCCAGGATGTTTTATTTTAGACATAGAAGATCTAGGGGGGAAGGAGCTTTAAAATGAATGAGTATTTTTACCATGTTGGAAAAGTAAGAAATGGCAAGATCCGGAAATATCTAATTGTGTACCGAAGAATGGAATTCTCTGCATTAGAGTGTAGAAAAAGCAATGAAGATAATAATGCTGAGAAATTTGATATCTTTTGCAAGAGCGGCCATGCATTTTCTATTTTAGGCATTTTAACATCAGTAAACGCTGCAGAAAATTCAAAAATGCTTTTGGTAAGTGCACGTACTGGTCGCCCTGTTACATAATAAACCAACACATGTATTTCAGGCTGCCATTATTGGAGTTCTACGAACTGCTATTTTAACGTCAATATGGCGACAGCAAGCATTTGCGATTATTATCGTGGAAGTCTAGAATCTAATGTTTTGCTTATTAAAGGGGAAGGTGATAAATGTGTATACATTTTATTCCGTGGTGAACGATAGCGAATGCTGAATTCTTGAAATTAGTTTTTAACTTTTAGCTCTCATAACATGTTTGTCCGTGTTGAGTATTTCCCGGAAGGTTTTATTGTATATATAAATACCTTATCATCGGTTACAATTTCGTCGGTGAAAAGTGACGAAATTTGAAAAAGAATTCGTCACTTTTCACTGGCGAAATTTTATAACCGACGAAATGTTTTGACCGGCGAAATTTTATAACCGACGAAAAATTTTGACCGACGAAATTTTTCACTAAAATTGAATTTTCTATTTTACGTGTTTTTATTCGTGTTTGAAGTCGACAGACCCTTTTAAAGTCATATTTGAAGCCATAAAATAGAAATAGCCACTGCTATTTCTGTTTGTTGGAAAGATGACAACTTCTACTAGGTATCGTGAAATATTACAGGTGCTCTCCCAAGCATTTGAATGTAAATAATAGCACTTAAAGCAAATGTATCTCAAAAACATGAAAAACAAAACTTGAAAAACATTCAAGATATTCATTTCGTTGAACAGTGGTTTTGAATGTGTAAATTTGTCCTTGTTATTCAGCTCATTGTAAAGGTCCAGGAGAAGATTATATACAATTTATCAATCTACTCCTGTTTACTTTGTTCCTTTTAATTTCTTTAAATGCTGTGAAAATAGGTGAAAATATTCTAAGGGGTCATTATTTTCTACCACAAAGCCTTTTATCCTCAGTAAAATGCTCATTTCTATCTAGATAATCGTTGAAATTTGCAAAAACTCATAATTATATTTAATGATCATACAATAAAAGGTTTATATTTCATAAAGTACAATATGTTAAAATTTATAAAATATTTATAATAATTTACATACATAAGGAAAGAGAAGAAAACCTTCAAAGCCTAGCTTCCTCCACAGCCATAGTAAAGTCATCCACACTTTCACAATTTATCTTGAGGGAACGGATAATCGTTGAATGATTTTTTAACAGTCGGAATTTTGGCGACAAGGTTTGGACCAATCTCTGCATAATAGTTATTAAATATTGTTGCCATGACATGAGTATTAAACTCTGGACCATTTACAGTATTGAAAAATTTAGGAAATCTTTTTTTCTTCATTTTTTTCTTGCCAACAATTTCTTTCATGACTTTCCATGTCCTTCTTAAGTTGTGGTGATATTTTCTTAACATCGATTAGTAATAGTTTTCGCTTGGCAGTTTTCTTAAATTTTTCAAATAGGTTTTTGTAATTCTTGTATGCTGCTTCTGATATACTAGTTTTCGTTTTTAAGAATTGTATGTAAAGGCGTTGTTTCTTCTTTGAGGATTTTTTAAGACCTTTTGTTATTCATGGTGTTTCTATATCTTTTATTTTAACTAGTTTTTTCTCGACTGGAAAGAATGGATTATATAAATCCAAGAATGTTTTAGCAAAGCTCTCATACCTATCATTGACATCATCAATATTTATTAAGAATGACCAGTCAATCAAAAGCAGTTCACTTTTGAAGTTTTCTTTATTTAAGAAGGAAAAAGTTCGTTTGGTTATTGCAATCTTTTTATTTCTATTAGCTGCTGAGTAGTCAGTATTGTGGCGAATACTGGAAAGTGATCTGAAATATCAGCTTTAATAATTCCTTTTTTTAATGAAGAATTTAAGTAATCGTTGGTTAGTATATTATCAATTAAAGTTGCAGATTAGCTGTAATTCTGGTAGGTTTGTATACTTTATTCCAGGAAATTAACGAAGCATCAAATTAACGCGAATTTGAAAATTTCGCGTTAATAAAATACCCGCAAATTAAATGTTTCGTTAATTTCCAGACTCTTATAAAAGTTTATCGTAAATTTAAAACTCGTTATTTTTCAGTAACTAATCATAAATTTCTCAAACATTACAAGTTCGATGCTATTATTTATCGTTCTTCTTCTTCTACCTCATCTTCCTCTTCCTCGCTTAAAATGCACACAGCTTCTTCCTGCAGGATGGAGAGCAGCAGGTATAACAGACGCTATAAAGGCTGCAAGCAGGCGCTATAAAGGCTGCAAGAATGTTAGGTGCTGAACCCTTTTAAAGATGTGTAGCTTTCTAGTTATATATATTTATTATATATATATAGAAACGATTTGTTTCAAAAAATTTTTAGTTCTTTTGTCCATCCGCGTTAATAAAATGCTCTAATGAAGGTCATTGAAGCCAATCGCGTTAATTTGATTCCTTTTTCAAGTTCTCTTTGGGCAAGCGCGTTAATTTGATTCGTGTTAATTTAATGCATTGTTAATTTCTGTCTTCGTTAATTTCCTAGAATACATTATACAGTGTGTTTCGTAATGTTGGAAATGGAAATTTTAAAGTTGTTTTTTTAAATGAATATATCGAATTTCAAAATAATTTTTACATCAATGGAAAGCCATTTTCAAGCTCTTTCGGCTAGTACATTTTGTGAAAAATGAAAAAGTGGGTTTTGAAAAAATAAGGAAAATGTCATCGAAAAATGTAATTAAATTTTTAATGGTCGATTAACACGTAGTTTAATTACATCGTGCTTATTGTTTCAAAACACTGAATCCATTCAAATTTTTTATTAATTTTATGTTTGCGCTGAGACTCCCAAATTGATATTTTAAAACATAAAAGTTTTACGTTTTTCGTGATAACACACAGCTTAAATTTGTTTATTGTTTTCCAAATTGCTGTCATTGTTTCAAAAAATCTTTTCTTTTCATTCACATCTTAATCGACCATTAAAAATTTAATTACATTTTTCCAAGAAATTTTCCTTATTTTTTCGAAAACCACTTTTTCATTTTTCACAAAAATATACTAGCCGAAAGAGCTTGAAAATGGCTTTCCATTGATGCAAAAATTATTTTGAAATTCGATATATTCATTTAAAAAAAACAACTTTAAAATTTCCATTTCCAACATTACGAAACACTCTGTACATTTAATGGATCAGTTTAAATTGTTTGAAATAAAAGAAAACGTGATAGCGAATTAAATAGAAATATAGTCCCCGTGGACAAAACCGTCATAAATAGAACAATTTAAAACAATTTAAACTGATCCATTGAAATGATAATGTATTTCAGCCTTTAGAGCTATAGCAGAAATTTTGTAAACGTTGTCATAAAAATCCTTCACGTCCATATCTTCGCTATGTTTTAAGCAATTTAAGTTGAAATCACCGGATAGAAAATAATGTTTCTTTTCACTTCCTATCTGTTAGAGCAACGTTTCCATGTATTCACTAGAAGGTTCGTATTCCCATTTGACGGGTTCAAGCTATGATGCCTCATACGAAACGTATCACGTGTTAGCTAATATCATCAAAAAAGACACAAGTGTCGAGGTTGACAAGAATATACAAAGGTTTGACAGACTGGATACAGGATTCCTTTATTCGTTTCTATTCTTTCTAGTGGAATGCTTATTTTGATGTTCACTCAGCACAGTTTTAAATAGGAACAATTTCTTATAAGAGCATATGAGCCTTTTCCATTTAGTCTTCTTCTTTAAATGTCAGTTTACTTTTCTTATAAACTATTGCAGTCTTTAAGTAACTAAGTAACTGGGAGTTTCTAGTCCTTCGCTACTTGCAACCAGTAGTTGCCTTAGGGCCAGACATACGTATAGCATTGCTCTAACTTGCCCTAAGGCCAGTATGCAGTCGATGGCTCCTAACGTTGCTTTTAAAACGCACCGGAGTGGAGTATTGAAATAAGACATGACTGAGACAGCAGTCGTACTCGAAAGTGCTAATTACTACACCATAGCTGCAATAAATCTGTTACACTCAACAAGAAATGTTTTCTTGTTTTAATGCGAAACATTTATACATTATTTTTGCAGGTCTAAAGTTTCCATCATAACCCATTTCTTCTATGCTAAATTGTTTGATAAATTAAAGTTTTTCAAGTTTTTCAAAAAATGTTTTAAGAAATGATGACTCGACAACATCTATGTGCCCAAGTAAGAATGAGATAGACTGTCAGCAAGGAACCTCCTGCCCAAATAAGAAAAATAAAAAACCTGTATCAGTGGCTACTGAGTCAGTAAAGTTGTGAAGTTATCGTTATCCACTTTATTTCTCCTTAATTAATAAGAAACTAATGAGGGTAATAAGAAACCTTATTTCACTATAACTTACCTGGAAAAAATATTTTAGAAAAAAATATATTATATATTTGGATAGATCTCAAAAAAAGCTTTTTACTGATATAAGAATCGCAAAATATTAATAACCATATTATCAAAAAACAAAACAAAACAAAAAAAAAACAACAACAACAACAACAACAAAAAATGCGGATAAACCTTTTTGATACACACTGTATGTAGTTCTCCAAATTGCTTTTTCTTTTGCATGACATGTTAGTACAGTCTGTATCAAAATATTGGAAACAAAATAATTCAGCAAATTGTTAAGCAGGATAATTTTTATATTGCCAGAAACACCGTTATTTTTTTGATTTCTGCGTAAGCCAGAAATACTTTACGATCGTCTTTGTTTTTTTTTTTTTTTTTTCATCTTACTGTCCAAACCTAGCGATTTTTTCCGCCGTCTCAATCTTCATTGGTGCATAAAGCGCCACTATTTCGCAAGGGTGCTAATTAACTTTAATAGCGCTAGTTTATTGGCTTGATATTTTCCGCCATGTGATCATCCGGGTATTTTTCGACTTCACATTTGCACGCCGTTCGCATAATGGTAGAAGAAACCGAAGAAACCCACTTAGACTTCCACGTGTTGACTGATCAATATTGAACAGATTTAAAAGAAAATTTAAGGGAGAAGGGGAGAAATTTATAATTATCTTACAAAGATTCTACTGCGTTCATTCTTTTTTAAAAACAAGCTCTCAATGTTTTATAAAAACGGTGTGTGAAAAGGAATGCTTTTTTTTTGGAAAATGTCTGGAATTCTTTTAAGCCTTTCTAAATACCAAAGATCCTTTATTTCATGTGCGGGCTGTAGTGCTTTTTAAGCTCTGGATACATGCAGCTCGGCTGAGTTTCCTCTTCAGCTCTAACAACATACAAGAATGTTCTGTCTACCCTCTACCTGTGCATCATTTTATGTTTGATGTTTCTCTAGCTATTTTAGCTTATTTACTTGTATATTCTAAATACTGGACATCCTTTAACTCAAATTTCTGCTTTCAGTTATGTTTGCTAATTTTGGTAAATGTAGGTCTTAGTTTTCATAAACCTAATCTTTTTTTTACTTCTGGATGTTTGGGAAGTGTTAGTAATTTGGAAGATTGACCGTACATGCGTAATCACTGTAATATCTGAAAGCACATAAATTTGGTGTTATTTTGTTCATTAAGTTTATTGGGAGTTAACGTAAGTTTCGTATTGTGTCAGTTATCTTTCATAATGCCCTGGCGTGTATACGTAATTAAAAATTTAACGTTTTTTTAAGTTTGTGAATAAATCTTTATAATCTTTTCATGAAATTTAGTTCAGGTAATGCATGTTTCTAAATTAAAAAGATAGCAATGACATATTGTTACTCAAATTAAAGCACAAATTTCTGTTTTCAGTTATGTATGTTGATTTTGTATGATGTATTTTGCATCATTAAAAAATACGCTTTCCTTTTTGTGCTTGTGAATTAGGAATTCTATTAGGATGGTAGGCATTTACATTAACTTACATTGTCTTATCTGAATTGATCACTGAATCCTTAATATCATTTCGTACCAACGAAATAAAGAACATCACGTCATTCAGATATAATCAAGTTTATTGGTGTTGATTGGTATAAAGTTTTGCATAGTGAAAATTATGTTTTTTCCAGATTTTTGGGGAGTACATGATCTGCGGAAATTATTAAGCCTTTCTTAAATTTCAAGAATGTCAATCATAGTCTTTCTTTTTTCATACTTCAGCTGGTTTTGCAGAAATCCTTATGCCTGCAAGGGCATCTTGTTACTTTTCCAATGATGTAGATTTTAACAAAAATGAAAAAACAAGAAAAGAAAGTCGAAAAAATATGTTTGGAAAAACTCATTAATTTTTAAACGATCAAAATCAGAAAAGACATATCTTTATCATATTGCAAATAACTTCAAGGTTTCCAGGAGCTGACAATCAAGACCATATTCCATTATTATCGAATTTCTAATTTAACGCTTGGACAGTTCAATTCCCGAATTCAGCTTCAAAAATTTTTTTTGGAGGAACTATTCCTTCCTTCTGAAAAAAGCTTTTTTCGATTATTTTGAAGACGGCTTTTAATCGATGGAATATTTCCTTCTTTGGAAGCTCTTCACAATGATAAAACTTTGGTAATGTTGAAAATTTAAGTCTCTTTCTTATCGAAAAGTCGACTCAAATTGATAATAATCTGAGTATTTTATCCTAGGAAGCTCCATTTTATGTCAAACTTCATTTGTAATAATCTGCTACTTCTAATTTCAATGATACACTATTTTTATTGAGACAACTACGTTTTCGAGCTACAATTCTCAATTAAGACTTTTTCAGTTTAAAACTGTAATGGAATTTCAAAATTCCAGAGAGCTCATTACAAAACAACATGTCGTGATAAAGCTTGAGCAGAAATGTGATTTCACATTTCCAAATTTAGAAAATGCTTAAAACTGCAGAACAATCTAACAATTGAACTATCAATGAAGTACTTAATGAAACAGTTCATTTGATTCATATCGCTTATAACTATTATAACTATTGGTTCTGAGTTTCAAACAACGAGCAATGCAGGAAGTTCTCAAGATTAGTTGCTTCTTACTTTCAAGTCCTGTAGCTTTGGAACACTCATGCTTTTAAAATCGGGGAAAAACATTTGCACTTTTCAATCATTTGTCAACAATTCGAGCCTTGAGCAACACTTGACCCGTATTATGAAAATTAAGCTCTAAAGGAAAGACCACCTGGTATATACTTCACGCCTGAAGAAAAACTTTCCACCGTCGCTCCATATCGGCTTTTTATTACAAAGAATTGGTTTTGTGAAGTAATATGAGGTAAACCATTTCCGATCAAATCGATGCCTTTGGAAGGGACATGTGGCGATTACTGGAGGGACACTGTAACTTGTTACGTTTCGTCGTTTATCTTGGTCGTGGATAGCCTGGAAAACTTTCATTTCTATAGAGTAGCTACCATGTAAACTCAGGTATGTGTGGCAAATCTCCTTTCGAAGTTTGAGATCATTAATGACAGATGCAGGTGGGTGATGAAATATACCATCACCATGCCAAATTATTGTTTTTTTTATTTTGCTTAGTTTGTGGTCCTGTTTGTGGAGGATTGCGTATATAGAATTATTATGTTTATTTATACATAGAGTTTCAACTTCAATATTTGATTTTTAAAATCAATATTACACGGATTACGATCAGTCCAGACATAAAATTCTTCGTGTCGTGACGTCATCAAGCTAGAAAAAGTTCAAAAAGAAATCTACTAAAATTAAAACCTAAGACTCAGAGTGGATCCAAGGTAAGGTACAGAATTCTAAGGTATTTTGGTAACGATTGTGTTATGACTGAAAATTAACTAGTAATGGTATACAGAACCGCTCATTCGGAGCAAATCAAAGACCCTATTCTCTCCTTCAAGTGATATGGTTACTCAAAAATCCCTCAGGGGAGTTTCATCCATTAACAATGAAAGGTCAGCTGCCGTTTGTGGTTTGGATCATTTCGGGAATCTTAGAAGCAGAGGGTTTATCAGAACAAGCTGCAAACCTTGTCACAAATAGCAGAAGAAAAGGGACATTATCTAATTACGAATCGGCCCGGAGAAAGTGGACTAGCTAGTGTAAGCAACAACAACTGATTCCTTCCGATGTCCTGTCCACAACAATAACTATTTATTTAGCTCATATGATTCATAAAGGGTATGCGTGTAGAACAACCAGCACCCACAGATTTCTATGGAAAATGGCAGCAGAATGATGTGTCACCTTCAGTCATTCCTTTGCCATCACGTGTGTTGATATCATCATAAGTTTTTTTGTTTACATTAAATCTATATATACTAATTCGCTTTGTGTGTCACACTTTTATTTTAGAGAGTGATATATTGTTTAATTTTTA